>PIJE02000175.1:372500-462500 GCA_002895965.2 Coryphaenoides rupestris | reverse complement strand
GGTTGTTATCGCAGGTTGTTTTTTTTTGCAGGTTTCATCTTTAGTGAAGTACTTTCACACACTTGATGCTTCAGTCACGTGTTCACAACCTGCTGTCTGTTCTGCAGCACGTGAAATCACGTGGCCAACGACTAGTCAACTTCTCTTGACAGGAGTCGACTTGTTGTCATTACGTCGACTAGTCGATTAGTTGACTAGTCTATGCAAGCCCGAACACACACATACTTTCAACTAATTTTTTGTCAATATACCTTGCTTACTATTGCTGTCGCCAAAGATTTATGAACATTTAGGGACTGTGCCCCATTATGAAAAAATGTGTGCGTGTGTGTGCCTCTATGTGTGTGTGTGTGTGTGTGTGTGTGTGTGTGCCTCTATGCGTGTGTGTGCCTCTATGTGTGTGTGTGTGTGTGTGTGAGTGTGTGTGTGTGTGTTCATGACTGTACCTCATGGGGCGGGAGTACGAGTGTCTCCCAGGACAGCCTGTCATGCTAATGTTGGAACAGGTTAATATCATTAGCAGGTGAGCTCCAACCAAATGTATCTTCCTCTCCCACTATCTAGCGCTTCTGGCAGGAAAGCCAGCGAGTCGTGCACCGGTGGAGTTTGGATAAGACAAGTGAGACAAATGGTTTCATTTTACCAAAGTAAAATGTATGGTGCTGTGGAATATGGAATATGATACGGCCAGAGGAAATCGCCACTTAGCGACCTAAGAGGGCTATCAGAGGTGTTTTTTCATGTAAGGAAAAAGAATGGAACGCAAAAGAATTGATGGATTTTTTCACTTCCATTTTGACAAATAATAGTATTAATATAAAAAGGAGAAGAGAATATTTCCAATTTCCTGATAACTTGATTATCCAACACCAACTGCTTGTGTCCCTTTGGAGGACCCCCAGAAAAGCCAGGCTAGTGGTGTGTAAAAGGTGCTAACTGCTACACACGACTATGATGATGGCTATAGTTGATTGATTCATTGACTCAAAGCTAATTGGCCTGCAGGTATTAATAATTATAACATGCTGGCCTCCCGTTTATCGTTCCCCCTGTCTGTCTTTCAATCATTCAGCTGAAGCTGAACAGATTGCTTGGTGGGTGGGTGGATGGATGGACAGATGGATGGATGGATGGCTGTGTTGCTGTAAACTGACACATTGCTCTTTTGAATCATGTCATGCTACAGACAGTTTAGCATGGAACCATTGTTTTTGATGTCTCCTGTGATCTGTTGATACAAGCGGTTAAGTCAAGCCAGACGTTTGGCTCAAATCATTAGAATTAGCAACAGCAACTAGCATGGATACAAACATACTGAAGTTGTTCTGCCACAGAACATGAACCAGCATGTCATGTGAAGACACCGATGGTGGCAGACATCACAGCGGAATAGCAAGTGATTCTAGTGAACTGTGACATTCATCTATTAAACAAGCCATCTGTATTCTCGTCTATTTGTAAAAGAATGTCATTGCTGTGAAATAATACACTAGTGCAGTGATTCTCAACCACTGTGCCGCGGCACACTAGTGTGCCGTGAGAGATCGTCAGGTGTGCTGTGGGAAATTATCCAATTTCGCTTAATTGGTCAAAATATAATTTAGTTACTGCAAATAATTTTCCATGGTTGAGCGTCTGTAACCCGGAAAAAAGTGATTTGCGGGTGGTATTTTGTCGTAATTCTTTTCTGGGTTCGGTTCTGGGGAAACAAAGAAGATGGATCGTGCGTTTTATATCATAGTTATTATAGGATATGCGGGTTCGGGTCGGGCAGCGGGTCTTCTGCCATCAGGTCGGGTTATTTGTGTGGATGTCGGGTTCTACACGTCGCGGGCGTGGGGCGGGAGCGGGTCTTGAAAATCAGACCCGGAGGAATGAATGTTCTGTTCAATGTATGTTACAATAAAAAAGCATGCTCTCTTATAATGTTGTTGTGCTGGTGTGGATTGCACATGCTGAGTTGTAAGCCTATGCCAAACGAATGTAATATAATTGCTGACACCGAATGAGACATTTTGAATGTTGGAATTTTTTTATATTTACATAATATAATAAGCTGTTACTTTATTTTTTGGACAGCCCTTCTGTCTGCGTGTTGTGTGTGTGTGTGCGCGTGTGTGATGACGTCATCAACGACTCGTCGACTTTTTTTCGACTTCATTAATAGAAAGGTCGACTTGAAAAAATCAGTAGTTGTGCAGCCCTAGTAGGTAGAGCAATAATGACCTTGTTAATTGAAGACAATAGATTAGTGATGGGTGTCGCTATTTGGCTACAATGTGTCATTTTATAAAATATTTGGTTGGTGGTGTGCCGCAGGATTTTTTAAATGTAAAACATTTGCCTTGGCTCAAAAAAGGGTGAAAAGCACTGCACTAGTGTGTGCTGAAGCGCAACACTTGTTATGGTATCGCAACATTCAAATAGCTTTTTCTTCTGAAAGTATTAACCTGAATCTGTGATGAATGTCACCCTTTATGTCAAGCAAAAAAATAGCTTATGTAGGGAATGACCATCAGCATCCAGCATGCCGTTCATAGGAACAAATGGAAATGTTTAACACAAGAGCGTAGAGCTTGCGTTTGTTATCATGAAGTGTCTTATGCAGCGGCTGATGTATGGCAGCGGCTGTGCATTTGGAAGGGAACGTGGTAGTGAGTAGTGAGGTTATGGGTACAGATTGTCTGGCGCTCTAGATACTATCTGGAAGTGTGTTTTTGAAGACCAGTTAATGTGATGTAATGGCACGGAAATAGAACCGCAGAACCAGATAGCGCACATCGCTGCGATGAATCACACACTTAATGTGCCGTTGAAAAGCTCTCACAGCCAAGTTCCCCGATTGCATACGTTCACTCCTGTATCTCTCTATCTTCACCTCGCTTTCCCTCTGTTTCTCTCTCACTCCCTCTAGCTCTCTTTTGCTATATCTCTACCCTTCTCTCTCACACACTTTCTCTCTCTATCAATGCATACGCCCACCCCCCTCCCATTCTCATAATTCAGCAGTCTCCTCATTTCTGCCTCCTCCCAGCAACACACTGTTCATGTCGACCTTGGCCACCATCATCGCATCATATATTATAGCATCACATTTGCCTGGCTGTGGGTGCTCGCACATAGATACACACACACACACACACACACACAAACACTGTTAGCTGTCCATCATGTCCGATGATGATGCTTGCTCCGAGGAGGTGAGGGGGGGTGGGGGGATTCAGCGCCGTTGACGCTGGTGCCATTTCATGTGGCTGTGGAGGCCGATGCGTGAGCCACACACTCGTCCACAGGAGGGACAAGGGAGCCCAGATGTTGGAGTAATGCCGGCAGCCCTCTGGTGACGTTGGGCATGTCTTTTGGTCCTCCTCTGTTAGATGGTGTGGTGTATTTATTCGGTCACCCTGGCACAGGTGACCCGCCAGGCCAAACCAGCAAGAGCTAGAGGTTCAAGATGGATGGGGTTTATGTTGCAAAGACTCTCTCTGGTAAAGATTGTGGAGGGGGGTATGTCTCATGATAAACAGATCTTGGTGCAACCAGAGTCATGTGCATACCTTCAAGTCTTTCTGTTCCCCGGACCTGGTACATTCCCCCTCAAGCCAACACGGACATAGCATTGAAGGAACTTTATGGGGCTGTCAGCGAACAGGAGTCGGCACACCCTGAGGCTGCTTTCATTGTGGCGGGGGACTTCAATAAGGCGAACTTGAAGAAAGTTCTCCCAAAGTTCTACCAACACATCACAAGCAACACACGGGGCGAGCGGATCCTCGACCACTGCTACACCCCCTTCCGGGACGGCTACAAGGCCCTCCTCCGCCCACCGTTCGGCAAATCGGATCACCGCTCGATCCAACTACTCCCCGCCTACAGGCAGAGACTGAAGCAGAAACCAATCGCTGTGAAGGAGTTCCAATGCTGGTCGGACCAATTGGAGTCTATGCTGCAGGATTGTTTTGATGACGCGGACTGGGATATGTTCCGGGTCGCTTCGGACAATAACATCAGCGAGTACGCATCCTCAGTCACCGGGTTCATCAAGAAATGCATAGGTGACGTTGTTCCTACTAAGTCGGTTCGGATTTATCCCAACCAGAAACCATGGATTAATGGCGATGTTCGCGCCGCACTCTGCACACGTAACGCCACCGTTGACTCACCATTCACCTTACCTCGATTGTCAGTAAATGCTTCGAGAGGTTGGTCAAGGACTTCATTTGTTCCATGTTGCCTGCCACGCTGGACCCATGGCAATTTCCGTACCGTCAAAACAGATCCACCGACGACGCGATTGCTATGGCACTTCACACCGCCCTCTCTCACCTGGAGGGGAAGAACTGTTGTGTGCGAATGCTGTTTGTGGACTTCAGCTCAGCGTTCAACACGATAGTTCCTGCCAAGCTCGACACCAAGCTCAGGAGTCTAGGCCTGCACCCGACCATGTGCAGCTGGATACTGGACTTCCTGTCAGGTCGCCGCCAGGTGGTGAGGATGGGCAGCACCACCTCAGAGCCACTGACCCTCAACACTGGAGCCCCTCAGGGATGCGTGTTGAGCCCTCTCCTCTATTCCCTGTACACCCACGACTGCATGGCTATGCACAGCTTCAACGTCATCATCAAGTTTGCT
The DNA here is from genome assembly GCA_002895965.2 of Coryphaenoides rupestris. Classification (NCBI taxonomy): domain Eukaryota; kingdom Metazoa; phylum Chordata; class Actinopteri; order Gadiformes; family Macrouridae; genus Coryphaenoides; species Coryphaenoides rupestris. The sequence goes on along the minus strand of PIJE02000175.1, from coordinate 457,868 downwards.
GACGACACGACAGTGTTGGGACTGATCGCCGACGACGACGAGACAGCCTACAGGGAGGAGGTCGGATCACTGGCACAGTGGTGCCAAGAGAACAACCTTGCCCTCAACGTCAAAAAGACCAAGGAGCTGATTGTGGACTACAGGAAGCTGAGAGGAGAGCACGCCCCCATCTCCATCGATGGTGCTGCAGTAGAGAGGGTCAGCAGCTTCAAGTTCCTCGGCGTGCACATCTCCGAGGACCTCACATGGACCACGCACACTACACACGTGGTGAAAAAGGCCCAACAACGCCTGTATTTCCTCAGGCGACTGAGGGAAGTCAACATGTGCCCCCGCATCCTCAGAACATTCTACTCTTGTACAATCGAGAGTGTTCTCACTGGATGCATCACCGTCTGGTATGGGAACTGCACCGCACTGGAGCGTAGAACGCGACAGAGGGTGGTGCGGACGGCCCAGTACATCGTTGGAGGTGAGCTTCCCTCCCTCCTGGATATATACACCAGGCGGTGCGTGGCCAAGGCCAAATGGATTATCAAAGACAATAACCACCCCAGCCACAAACTGTACACACTTCTACCATCAGGCAGGCGATACCGCAGTATCAAGTGCCGCACGAGCAGACTCAGAGACAGCTTCCATAGTCAGGCCATCAGGCTGCTGAACAAGTTTGGCATCAATGTTAAGAGCTAAGTGTCACCGCTCGTGCTAGTGCTAGTTCTGGTGCTAAGTGCTAGTGTTACTGCTGGAGCTAGCGCTGGTACTAGTGCTAAGTGTTGGTGCTAGTGCTAGTGTTACTGCCAGTGCTAGTGCTAGTGCTAGTGTTACTGCTAGTGCTGGTGCTAGTGCTGCTGTTAGTGCTAGTCCTGGTGCTAATTGCTGGTGCTAGTGTTGTGTTGACTGTCTGAGAAGGTATTCTGTGACATTCTGTGAATGTCAGCATATAACAATGTATATTTTATTACATTGATTTATATGTGTATTGCTCCCCTGGATATTTTATTTTTATTTTTCACGTAATTTATATTCATAGTTCTATTTCTATTTTGTATCGATCTATTTCTATTTGTATTCTTTTATCATTACTGTCGGCTGTCGGGTGTTTTGCACACAAGGTTTTTCACTCACTGCTTATACTCACGTGTAAACTGCGAAGTGACAATAAAATACTTGAACTTGAATTTGAACTTGAACTTTAGGAGGTCCTTAGTATAATCCTTATAGCACCTCTTTTGTCTGCCAGCAGCCTGCTTTCCAATGCCGAGTTGCCCATAGAGGGCTTGGCAGGGTAGGCAGTGGTCAGGCATGCGAATAGTATTCCTTACCTAACGAAGATGTTTTTGAGCCACTGCTGCTTCCATGCAAATATAGTTTGCCATGGAATTAATGTCAGTGTGGGGGATTTGATATTCCCAAGACAGGCAGAGGATCTTTTGAAGACATTGGATGTGGAAGGCTTTCAGGTTTATTATGTACCGTCCATATGGGGTCCAGGTTTCTGCCCCATAGAGGAGAGTGGAGGCACATACAGCATTATATACGGCAACCTTGGTGTTGACCTTCTAGTGTTTATTTTCAAATACCCTTCTGCGGAGACGTCCAAAGGCAGACGAGGCTGGGGGGGGGGGGGGGGGTAAAGGAGGTTGGTTTATGAGCTGTGCCATGACTTCAGTTTTTTGTATGTTGACCTGGACACCAAAGGACTGGTATCGGCCAGAAATTATGTTCAGGGAATGCTGCATGGACTCTGGGCTATGTGCCAAGACAGCGCAGTCATTTGCATATTGAAGCTCATAGATCTGGCAGGTCTTTGTCTTTGTATGGGCCTGGAGCTGTCTGATGTTTAATAGACTTCCGTCAAAACTGTACTCCGTGTGAACTCCATCTCCTCTCTCCAGGGCATGGTGGAAAAGGTGGGTGGTGGCTGATAGGAGGAGATTGAACAAGACTGGTCCCAAAACACAACCTTGCTTCAACGTCGACCTTGAAGGACTGACTGGAGTCCTCCCATGAGGACTCTGGCTTGCATCCCATCATGCAGTTGGTGCAGGATGGAGAGGAACTTGGGTGGTACCCCAAGTTTGGAGAGCTGTTTCCAGAGCATCTCACGGCTTTGCTAAGGTCGATGAAGGCTACACACACACACACACCCATACACACACACACACACACACACATTTTCTCACAAATGTGTGTGTGTCTATTATTGCGTGTTTTTGGCCTCGTTCAGGAGCAATCTTAAACAGTGCTAATTGCCTAAAGTTTAATTGTAATGCATTTAGTGGCTGGCTGACGCCTTGTTGCACGCTTGTCAACCCATTACCCAAGCCTGAGGCCTTCTATGCTGGACACTGGCAGAGAATTAACGAGCAAGAAGGAGAAAAAACCCAAATATAATAAAATAATAAATAAAAAGTGGATAAAGAGAGAAGAGTTACTTAAGTCGTGTAGCTATCGATGGTGTCTAGACACTGGTGGTGGTGGTGACTATGGATGGAATTCATTGGCCCTGGAGGACACCATCTCTGTTTCTGTGGAGGTGGAGCTGAGTCCCGGGGGGTTAAGGGGATGGAGGAGGGCTGCAGCTAGTCGCGATGCAAGGGAGACAACCATGCATGAGAGATGTACATGTAGGCTGTGTGTTGGCGCGCAGTTGTACTCGCTTAAAGCATGAGGGCCTGATTGGCTGAGAGATGAAGGGGAGGCGCCAGCAGTGACAGCGTGGGAATTAGAAAGCCAGACATATATTGATGGGAAATAGAAAGGGAATGTCATCTTCCTGATTAAACAGTGTAGCCAACTAAATGTGAACAGATCTTGGTCCAAGCGCTCGTCGTCACTCGCCTCGACTACTGCAACTCTCTCCTGGCTGGACTCCCTGCCTCCACAATCAAACCCTTACAGTAAACCCACCAGCAGCGTGCCTGGTGTTCAACTTACTAAACTTCTCCCATGTAACCCCCCTCTTCCGTGACCTCCACTGGCTCCCAGTAATCGATCGCATTAGATTCAAGACAATGGTACTGGCCTATAATGCTGTCAGTGGAACTGCCCTACCGACCTCCAAACATTAGTCAGACCCTACACCTCAGTCCGAGAACTCCGCTCAAAATCTACGGCTAGACGACTGGTACCACCTTCACTAAGAACAGGCAAAAATCGCTCTGCCAACTCTGTTCTGGCACCACAGTCGTGGAATGAGCTCCCTGCTGATGTCAGGATGGGTTAGGAGTGGCTCACCAGCTTCCACAAGAGACTCAAGACCCACCTGTTCAGAATTCACCTATCCTCTGCATAGGGTTCTGAACCGAAACTCAGTTCCAAATTAGAACCGAATCCAAAATGCTGGGTACCCGAAAGGACAGGACATGTCTACGTCACGCATCAACGCAACAATGTGATGTGTCCATTTGTTTTTATACAAGCTAGCGGTTAGCATGCATTTATAACTTATACATGCTAATGTCAGCAGTGTGAAAGGTGGACCGCGATAAATGGTCAAAAGTGTGGCTTCACTTTGTAAAAGAAAGCAACGACAATGCTAAGTGCAGCAAACATGGGAAATCCATTAGCTGCAAGGCAGGTTGCACCTCAAATCTGACCAAACATTTAAGGCAGCATGCCATTGATTTGAAAGAAAGTACCGTGTTTGATGTCTTGCGGTCTCCAAGCGCGAATGTGTCAACCAGCGTGAGCACCTCGCAAGCACCTGGAGTACCACTGCTAGACACTATTTGCCGAGAAAGGTCATGCATACTACCAGAAAAGGCTGATATGGTGATCTTTCTTCACAAGAACTGTTGAGTTAATTGCATAAATCTTGCAAGCAACAAGCAGCTCAAAATTGTATTATCCACAAATGGTTCAACTGTTACTGCTTTCCACTGTGTTGTTGTTGGGTGGAATATATGAGAGATTAGAACATTCTCTACTACTAATTGTCCACAAATATGACGGTGTTGTTTGGCTAATTTAAACCAGTATTTTCCAGACAAAAAGTTTCAATGTTGCCTCTATCTCAGGTCCTACTAATTTACGTGGTTGAAGTCATTGCCTGATAAGGCTCTGAGAGGAGTTGTGACTCTGAGTGTGGGTTTCCTTTTGTCTACCTTAGTTTAATTAACTGCTCTAGATTAATCCTTATCTATTATTTATTGAAGATTTTTTTTTAATGCATGTCTGTAGATCATACGTTTTTATTGTATGTATTTACTTTGTTAATGATCAGTGACGGTTAAAAGAATAAAGATATTTTTGTTATCTAAACATTTGACATCTTTTTTTACCATATTGCAATCGGAACTCGGAAACGATAAGAACCAGAATTGATAAGCAGAACCGGAACCGGAATCGCTAAAATTAAAACGATACCCAACCCTACCTCTGCATAACCCCCCCCCCCCCCCCCACCCACCCACCTCCCTCTCCTAACCCTAGCACTAACTTGCTTGTTTGTACGTCTTGGCATTATTAATAGTACTGAGCATTATTTAGCATATTGCATGTTCTTAGATGTTGGATGAAAGTGCCTGCCAAATGCCCTCAATGTAAATGTAAATGTAAACAGTGTAACCAACCAGATGTAAACAGTGTAAGATGTAAACAGTGTAACAAACAATATGTTAACTGTGTAACCAACTACATGCAAACATTGTAACCAACAAGACATAAACAGTGTAATCAACCAATTAGGAATTAGTGAAACCAATAAGGTTCTACGGGCACTAACACAAACACATTTGTTTGAGTGCATCGAAAGCTATGTAACCTCGTAGTTCACTAGTGAACAGTGAACATATATTTTTAATCACACTAATGTATAAGAAAACATTATGCATGATACATTTCACAATCATAGCATCAGGGTCATATATGGAATGCAGGTTTTCGATGACAAGTAATGAATATGTGATTGTGAATGATTATATGTGGGATTATGCAGACATGTCTGGTGGATAATCCCCAAACATTATATATATAGTCGGTATTCTGAAGAGAGAAACGAAAGAAGAGGCCTATCTCTGTGGTTGTAATCCCAGCACCTCGCTGTATTTTATTAAAGCCCTCCAAGCAGCCAGGGATCAGTGGTGGATCCTGTCTGATTCATATTCAACGTGTTCCCGGAGACACCGAGGGGTTGGCCAATAGGCCAGGAATAAGGTAAAATAAACTATACTAGGTTTCATATTGGGACTAAACAGAGACTGGACCATTCCTTTATTTCACACGATTCATTTTTGATGTTGTTGTCTTAAAACGTATAAGATAGGGGAAGGTAAGATGTCACGTAACCTTGGGATTTGAGGGGATGAATATGTCAGATGTCAGAAGATTGCTCCAATCGATGTTCTGTGTGCAAGGAATTGATTTAGTTGCATGTGTTTGTGTATTTTCAACAGTGCAGCAAGCATCAGCTCATCACACTCCACAAGTGTGCACAGCAGTTAGTCTCAAACAGTCAGTGTTTTATTGTCACATGTACACAAACACATTAGTCTTTCTAGAAAATGTAGGAATGGGAAATATAGCCTGTGAATCCAGAATAATTGAGTATTGAATATTATAAATGTACCAGTAAGTAAGGGCAGATGCACAAGTGAGGGCAGTAGTAGCAGAAACATGGCATATGGCATGTGATAGCAGAAATACTAATATACTACGATAAAATAATCCTGAGTATTTAAATATAGCATAGGGAATATGGCATATGTATCCATAAGTAAATGAATAATCTAAATATTATGTGTAAATAAATGTTATAAATGTACATGTAAAGTGATCAATATGATCAATGAGATTGGTATTGCTGGTTTGAGAAGCCTGATGGCATGGAGGAAAAAACTGTATTTGAGTCTGGTAGTTCATGCCTAAATGCTCTGGTAACGTCTACCAGACGGCAGCAACGTGAACAGTCCATGACCTGGATGGCTGTAGTCCTCAATGATTTTCCATGCTTTCCTAAGGCATTGTGTGTGGTAGATGCTTTGCATGGCTCGGAGATGGCAGCCGATGATACGCTCCACTCGCTTCACCTCCCTCTGGAGGGCCTCGCGATCAGCAGTGGAGCAGCTGCCGAACCAGGCTCTGAATGGTGCACCTCTAAAAATTGCAGTAGTTTTTGCAGACATGCCAAACTTCTTCAGTCTTCTCAGAAAGTAAAGGCGCTATTGGGCAATTTTTACAGCCGAGTCAGCTTGCCTGGACCAGGTGAGGTCATCTTTGATGAACACACCGAGGAACTTGAAGCAGGAGACTTTCTCCACTTCTGCTCTGTCAATGTGGCACGACCGCTATGGGGCTATGTGTGAATGTTGTTTATTGACTTTAGCTCTGCTTTCAACACCATAGGTCCAAGTAGACTAGTTGATAAGCTGATTGAGCTGGGTCTGAACACCCCCCTGTGCGCCTAGATTCTGGACTTCCTAACCGCCAGGACCCAGGTTGTGAGGGTGGGCAAACACACCTCCAGACCCCTCACCCTGAACACAGGATCCCCTCAGGGTTGCGTCCTCAGCCCTATACTGTACTCCCTGTACATACATGACTGTGTGGCCAGGTCCAGCTCCAACACCATGGTCAAGTTTGCAGATGACACAGTGGTGGTGGGCCTGATGTCCGGTAACGATGAGAAGGCCGACCTAGAGGAAGTTGCTAACCTGTCACTCTGGTGCCAAGACAACAGTCTCATGCTGAATGTCTCCCAAACTAAGGAGCTGATTTTGGAAATCTGGAATTATATTCCAAAAACAAAAAAACCTGCTCCTTGTGCTGTAAAGACTGTAAATAGTGTGGATATTTGATTCTCTGGTTATTTGTACTTGTTCTGTTGCACATTCCGCTTGGCATCACCACTTTTTTCCTTAAACATACAAACAAATAAAAAAAAATATATATATTCTAATATTGATTTAATGTCATTTTGTCATTCCTGCTGGTCTTATTTCTCATTCATGCTTTTTTTTATTTACTGTAAATATTGTAAATATTCTGATCCCTCCAATTCAAGTACATTCTGCTGTGCATTGCCACATTTCATTTCACTGCATATCCTGTATGTGTACGTGACAAATAAAGTTCTTGAATCCTTGACTAGATCAAATCTGGCTGAACGGGACATTTCATTTTATTTCACTTAATTTGTTTCACTTAATTGCTTCGACCAATCATGTTTCTGGGGGCGGGGATCTGTAAGTGTGTAATTGGATAACAGCCATCCAATTCCAATTGAATTCTGTCCAAACATATCAATTATATACATTATTACATTAATTCAAGTCATTGGATGGATGCATGGATGGACGAACAGATGGATTTAGGGCATTCTCTCAGAGCGGGAAGCAGGGTCGTATGATCTTGGATGAGATATGAGCCTACTTATGTTTTACAAGAAATTAAATCAATAAACTGCCATGTAAGCAAACTTGAATATTTTAATAATATCATTAGCATTAGAACAGCAAGTTAAATCAATGGGGAATCATGGATTTATGTTCCGTACATATTGGATTCATTTTAGCAGATATAAGCAGATATGGTGTAATGTTGACGCACAAATCAGCTTTGCCTCATGATACTCAATCTCATTTTCAAAGTAAATTTAACATGGTTATTATAGAATACTTTCTTTTATATTATAAGGGGCTGTTCACACCGGTCAGTAAATATCTCGTAATATCATGAGAGTTGGAACAATCTTGTTCCAGGATAGATTGTCGTGCTGTTGGCTGGAGGTGGCCAACGTGTGGCATGCCGGCCACCCACCAGCCACCTGCCTGCCACACGCTCCGCAATGTCATGACAACACATGAGTACAGAAAGAGGTTTTGTTGTCATCTGTTTGGCCCCGTGTCCCTCCATGAAATTCCTAACCACACAAGAAATGTGTTGAGGCTAGTTGTTCAGCCATGACTGTCTGAGACTTGTAACTGGCCAGGCCAATACTGATGACATTTAGAAGCCAAGGCAGAAGGTGTAAAGCCTATTTTACACCCCACACCAGCCTTCCTCACCTATAATCCTTTAATTATTTAATTTGCTGTTTTGTTAGACCCGGCTAGTTGTACATGTCACAGTAAGTTACACCTTGTTGCAATCCACTTTTGAGTGTAGGTGTGTGTGTGTGTGCGTGTGTGTGTGTGTGTGTGTGCGCGTGTGTGTGTGCGTGCGTGCGTGCATGTGTGTCTTTGGGGGGATTTCCCATGTCTTTGTCGGACTTTTTTCTTCTCATTTGAGAAATTGCGATGAGCACGTGTCTAATCTAATTCTCTCCATCATTACGCATGTGTGCGTGACATATGACATTCCCTTATCCCTGATATGTGTGCCCTTTACATGTCCCTTTATATGTCCCCACTGCATGTCTGAGCAAACGGCCGTGGTTCTCTGAAGGAGGTTTCAATGTGTCACCTCCACATATCTGCCTGCAATGATTCTATCTGTCTTTGACCTCCTCCTCCTCTCCACTACTCCCCTCTCCTCCCTCCTCTCCTCTTTCTAAACTAAATTTATCGGACTATGCTGCTTCCCTTTCACGCCTCAACACTTATTTTAATTAGCCCCCCCCGCTTATCTCGTCCAGACTCTAATTCCCACTCTCTCTCTCTCTCTCTGTCTCTCTCTCTCTCTCTCCCTCTCTGACCCGCTGATTCATACTTTCTGTCTCATTACAGCCATGACTTTATAATTAATAAGCTGATATCCACTCTCATGTCACATGGGGTAATGAGGTCTCTCTCTCTTGCTCTCTCTGTCGCTCTCTCTCTCTCTCTCGCTGTCTCGCTCTCTCTCTCTCTCTCTCTCTCTCTCTCTCTGTACTTGTGAATGTGAGTTGTTCTACGTGTTCTGTTGTCGCCGTTCCATAACGTCCTGGGAGACAACGTGTCTATAATGTCATCGTGCAGAATTGATGGAAGAGGTGTTAATCAGACAATTTGCAGATGGGATGAGAATCCACGCATGTGCGGGACAGAGTGGTGAACAGAATCAAATGTCTCAGATTGTATGTTTTGTGTGCAGTACAGACACAGTTTGTAAGTAGATGTAAAAACCGCTGTCATAGTCCTGTAATCGTGTAACTTGACTCGACAACATTGATTTTGTCTGATCTCGCGATGCATACACTGAACAATGGAATTCCTATTTGCAAGTATAATACAATTTGCTAAATTAAACAATATTACATCATTAAAAACATTCATTTGTAATATTTTATTGGGGAAAAGCAAACGTTTAAGCTTAACTTGCGATTTTGTCATAAAGCCATAAAAACTCTTTAAACTTCTGCCAGAAAGGCTCCAAGTTCAAATCATTAATGCATTATTTTGTTTATGTATGGAAAAGGGGATGTACTTGCAGATGCTGAGTTAGATAGACTAAAGTAGGCTGTTTGTATGCTAGTCCACATGGTTTGCATGCAAAGACACCACAAGTCTGTCGCCGTGATGTGTGTAATCATGTACTTCCACCAAGTCCTCCAGACTGCCATCAAGGTTGTCATTAATAAGCGGTCTCACTGAAATCTCCCTCGTTTGTATTCCTGCCACTCACATCTTTCTATTTTTTTGCTCTGTCACACTCTCTATCTAAATCATCTCTCTCTCTCTCTCTCTCTCTCTCTCTCTCTCTCTCTCTCTCTCCCTTTCTTTACCTTTTCCTAATTAAGGGAGGTATCTGCTGCTTACTAATAAACACTGCGTGTCTTCAGACACAAAAATGTACCGCAAATATGTGTTGCTGTCGATTAAATGAGTCTCAAAAATCTCTGCTGTGGTTTAATTAGTCGTGACACAAGTGGGATTTGGTGGTTTGGGTCAAAGGTTTCTCCTGATTTTGCCATGTCTAGTCATTGGTGCAGGTCACATACGTGTTTATTTATGCTTAGTTGTACAAATATATTTGGATATTGGTCTAAGCATGAGGACAAAGCAGACACCTATACTCATATTTGTCTGAGGACTGTATACAATTGCAATGTATTATATTGTGCAAAGCCAAAATCACAAATATTTGTGATTTGTCTTCCGTGCTTTGTATATTGTATTTACACAACAAAAGGTTTGTTTCCCTGCTTAGAACATGATTTCATGGTCGAATTGTCAGAAATAGTAAGGAGATGATGTGGTGACCCAAACGCAGGAATTAGGATATGTGAATTTCATCCAAAAAATGCATGACACGAAAACACACGAGAACACGACAGCCAGAATAACACACAAACAACATACGACAAGGATCCGACAGAGAACCGTACAAACACCGAACTTCAATACAGATAGAACTAAACAGGGCAGACAGCTGATTGGGCAGAAGCAACAAGGGAAAGGTGAAGACAATCACAAGGGCAGGAAAACACACATGGCAGAAATTAACAAGAACAGACAAAATAAAACATGAAACAACAGATACACACTAGAACAGAAGGAAAGTGACAATCAACCAACGAAAAACAGGTGAACACAAAACAGACAATGGCAGGCAGCAAACTACAGGTGATGGGCAGGGTCAAAAAGGCACATGAACAAAACAAAACACAAACAGCCAGCAGGGGAACAGAGGGCCAGACTTCCCACAAAGTTGACCAGGAACGCTGAGTAGGGAGGGTAGAGGGGGTCTGGGGAAAGTGTCCAGGGAGTGGGAGAATGAAGCTGGGGAACTCAGGCGGATGGCCTGGGGGTTGTACAAGGGCAGAGCAGGAACACTGAGTTGGACAGCCTGGGGGCAGGGCAGAAGCCAAGCAGGATCCCTCAGGTGGATGACCTGGGGGCAGGGCAGATGCCTTGCAGGGACCCTCTGGTGGATGGCGTGGAGTAAGGGCAGAGTCTGAGCAGGGACCCTCAGACAGATGGCCTGGGGGCAGGGCAGAAGAGCGAAGGTGGGACCGATCTGGAGGTTGACAGCAAAGGTGGGGCTGCTCCGGAGCAGTGGGGATAGGAGGCTGCTGCGGTCCAACCAAAATGGGCTGGAGAGGGAGATGGCTGCGACCCAGCAGCGGGGATAGTAGGCTGCTGCAATCCAACCAGAACTGGCGGCCGATCGCCTCCATGCCTGAGAGCCTGCTGAACGCTACGAGGTTCACCCCAGGGCCAGGCGGGGTCCCAGGTACGGGTTGGGATCGGGAACCAGCTGAGGACTGGCGGGTTGCCGTCCAACCAGAACCGGAGGTCGCATGCCTCGACCTCTGAGGGCCTTCTGGACACTACAAGGTGCCCCTAGGGCCCAACTGGGGGGTTCTGTAGCCGGCTGAGGATCGGCGGGTTGAAGACCCACATAACATATGAGCCTGAGCCTGAGCCAAACTTGGGCTGGTAGCAGGGAAACTGGGACTGAGGTTGGAAGAAAACTACAGGTGAGGGGCAGGGTCAAAAAGGCACATAAACAAAACAAAGCACACACAACCAGCAGGGGAACAGAGGCTGATCGTGACAGGTATATTTAATAATAATTTGGTTTTAGGGTTTTACTCTGGTCCAGTGTGAAATATGGAATGATAATTTAAACACACAATATGTGTGTTTAAAACAAGTCCTTCTTTCTTCCCAGGTATTGTGTTCCAGGTGCTGGGGGGGGGGGGGGGGGGGAGGGTGGTAACCAGTGGAGCGGCTGTTGCTGTGCTTGATGCTTGTGTTGCCATGGCGGTGCGGGCGCAGATCTGCCAAAAGCGCTGTGGTTTGCAGATCCTGTCACCCAACCTGGCAACCTCTGTGCCAAAAGGGGCTGCTGTTTGTGCCGCCAAACATCGACAGACACAACAGTGGAGCCTTCGATTGGCTGACAACTTTGTTACAAGGTGAGTAATGTTGTGAACCAACACCAATGTAACGTCTCGTAGTAGGAATAATAATTGTGGAAGCAGTGCCCTTACTACCATTAGTAACGGTGTGCCATGACAAGGCAAATGGTGCATTTGAACCGGGGACAATGCTCAAGACTTAAAGCAGGGAAACAGAACTTTACAAATGCAAAGTCACACAAGGTTGACCTCAGGAGGCAAATATATTGCAAAGATAGAACAGACAACCAGGCTCCAAAACTACAGGACAATGACAAGAATACAGGAACACAGGAACAGTATCAGTCATCAACCACACGTGACAACAGTCTAACAAGCGGTAAAACACAGGTCAGGAAGTGCATGGGGTTGGGCAGCATTGTGAGCAGGTGATTTGAAAATGCCACGATGAATAGCCACCAGAGGTACGCGATGGGCTTGTACGTCACCCCGTGTAGGACCACAGAGGCTGACACCCTAGCTGACATCCACTCCCTAAGATATGACTACACATGGGGTGTCAGGCTTGGTCTTCCTGGCTAGATTTTTATGGTTCAGTTATGCTGACACAGGGCAAATTCAAGATTAGAAGGGTTGAGGAGGTGTCCAATTAAGTATGTCTTCATAATGACATGTTTTAGATCGCCCAGATCCTTTTGCAATGTACATTCCAGTGTTTGGCTTCAGCTTCCATTCCGCTCCGCATTGTTGTGACCAGGTATAGTATCCACAAAGAAATGGACAGCCTAAATGGTTGTCCATATCATCTACCTTAGATTAATGTATGCTAGAATGAAACATCGAAAACATCCTTCACATCCCATTAAGCAAGGCAGAACATGACCAGATTTGGCTTTCATCAAATATCCTGAGTGAGAGCCTCATGCTGAGCCGTTGAAAAATAAAAAACTGTGTATATATATATACAATATATGAGTTATATGAGTGCTATTTATTGTCATTGGCTCATGAATGTCTGCATTGAATAGGTAGGTTATATAGATGAGCACTACTGCCACTACAACTACTTACTGGCCCTCGAGTCTAAGTAGGGTCCGCTACATTGCTGTCCATTTATCCCAGTTTCAGTTCCTAAGGACTATAGTAACTGCTGGACACCTCAAAATTTGTTTTTATGCCTGAAACCTTCCAGCGCAAATCTGAGAACATGAAAGTGAAAGAGTTCATCTTTGAAGGCATGAGGCGAATAAGGCCCGAGGCTACAGGCAGCCTTAATGATGACGTTTTTGGAAATTACTTTACTTTACATATCTGGTCTCTGAAGTGCTGGCACTACGATTAAATAAAGCTCATTTTGGTGTGAAAAAATATGTAACAGGAATAAAAGGAATGACACCTTTTGAGGCCACTAAAAACTACGTTGGCAATTAATTTGGCACTTAAAGTTGCGTCTCTTAAAAAATAACAACTCTGTTCAAAGGGTTCTTTGGTTTTTGGGCTCTTGGATGATGTTTTTCACAGTTAATGTGAAAACAGCTCTATATATGGGTTGTTTTGAAGATTTTGCCATAATAAGGCTTCTTTTATTCTCTTTTGTCTGCAATAATTTTATGAGGTGCCTCTGCTCAATATCATATAATATCATTATGATATGATATTGTAATTTCCTTTATTATTTTGTTGGCACACATAGAACACATATGTATATATCTATATATATATATATATTGTTACACATAAAGACTAAAATCTCTATTCTTTGACACTGTGTATCTGTAGTGTGAAAAGGAAAGACTTTGCAAACATGACACGACTGGTGGACCTGACGTTGTCCAGGAACACCATCTCCTTCATTACCCCGCATGCCTTTGCAGACCTGGAGAACCTCCGGGCTCTGCACCTCAACAGGTAGGCCTACTGGACTGGCTGCATGTTAACCTCCCTGATATCGTTGATGACTCTGAAGTAAGGAATTTAATTGGATTATGGTTATATGTTTAGCATTGTAAAACACATACTTTTGGGATAATTTGAATTCATTTTCACACCAAGCTTTCAGGGTTTGCAGCACACATTTTTCCCAAGTGCCATATTTACATTTTCTAATTGAAAAAATCCCTGAATCAATTCTAACACTCTAAATCGATGTAGTCACACTGCCAAGATGCATTTTTGTCTCTTCAGTCAGTGGTCCCAAAGGCACTTTATACACAATGTATAAATAGCTCCTTATCTTCACTCTCATTCTTTCTCTTTCGGTTTATTTTGTTTTTTTAACGACCGCTCTCATCCGTGCATTACCCGTGCATTCCCCCAGCAACCGATTGACAAGGATAGGCAATGACACGTTCAGCGGGATGTCGAAGCTGCACCACCTCATCCTGAACAACAACCAGCTGGTGCTCATCCACCAGGGAGCCTTCAATGACCTGCTGGCCCTGGAGGAGATGGACCTTAGCTACAACAACCTGGACTCCATCCCCTGGGAGGCCATACAGGTTAGCATTGTGCTACGCACAAGACAACAGCAACACACACACACACACACACACAATGGACATGACATACGTATGTTTACGTTTATGCTGTGTGTGTGTGTGTGTGTGTGTTTTTGAGTATAGGCCTATGTATTTTATGTTGTGTTTTATGTTGCGCCAAAATGGTGTCAAAATGGCGTCTGTGTTTGGCGTAATGGCGTGTGGTGGTGTAATTTTTATAGACGCCAAAATGGCGCCAATCAAAATGGTGTCAATGGCGGTGACGCCATAGCCACGCCCCCTCGTCGCGCCAATGGCGGTGACGCCATAGCCACGCCCCCTCGTCGCTCATACAGAAGGGGCCACGCCCCCTCGCCAAACACAGAGACACACACACGTGTGTTTAGGGGGCGTTTATGCTGTGTGTGTGTGTGTGTGTTTTTGAGTATAGGCCCCCGCCATAGCCACGCCCCCTCGTCGTGCCAATGGCGGTGACGCCATAGCCACGCCCCCTGGTCGCGCACACAGAAGGGGCGTGGCTATGGAGGTGACGCCATAGCCACGCCCCCACACACGTGTGAGAAGGGGTGTGGCCGTCATTTCATATAACACACAATCTATTTTTTTGTCTGTATACTGTGTGTGTGTGTGTGTGTGTGTTTTTGAGTACAGGCCTATGTATTTTATGTTGTGTTTATGCTGTGTGTGTGCTTTGTGTATGTAGACCTAATTGTTGATTTAAGATCAAGACCTAGTAATGACCTTGCTAATACAAAAGTACAGTTTTATTTTTAGGTATTGCTCATGAAACATTACTTCAAAGTACATACGTGTATCTCTCTACTCCTCTCCTACACATCCTCACAGGTGAGGGGCAGGGTCAAAAAGGCACATAAACAAAACAAAGCACACACAACCAGCAGGGGAACAGAGGCTGATCGTGACAGGTATATTTAATAATAATTTGGTTTTAGGGTTTTACTCTGGTCCAGTGTGAAATATGGAATGATAATTTAAACACACAATATGTGTGTTTAAAACAAGTCCTTCTTTCTTCCCAGGTATTGTGTCCAGGTGCTGGGGGGGGGGGGGGGGGGGGGAGGGTGGTAACCATGGAGCGGCTGTTGCTGTGCTTGATGCTTGTGGTTGCCATGGCGGTGCGGGCGCAGATCTGCCCAAAGCGCTGTGTTTGCCAGATCCTGTCACCCAACCTGGCAACCCTCTGTGCCAAAAAGGGGCTGCTGTTTGTGCCGCCAAACATCGACAGACACACAGTGGAGCTTCGATTGGCTGACAACTTTGTTACAAGGTGAGTAATGTTGTGAACCAACACCAATGTAACGTCTCGTAGTAGGAATAATAATTGTGGAAGCAGTGCCCTTACTACCATTAGTAACGGTGTGCCATGACAAGGCAAATGGTGCATTTGAACCGGGGACAATGCTCAAGACTTAAAGCAGGGAAACAGAACTTTACAAATGCAAAGTCACACAAGGTTGACCTCAGGAGGCAAATATATTGCAAAGATAGAACAGACAACCAGGCTCCAAAACTACAGGACAATGACAAGAATACAGGAACACAGGAACAGTATCAGTCATCAACCACACGTGACAACAGTCTAACAAGCGGTAAAACACAGGTCAGGAAGTGCATGGGGTTGGGCAGCATTGTGACAGGGTGATTTAAAATGCCACGATGAATAGCCACCAGAGGTACGCGATGGGCTTGTACGTCACCCCGTGTAGACCACAGAGGCTGACACCCTAGCTGACATCCACCTCCCTAAGATATGACTACACATGGGTGTCAGGCTTGGTCTTTCCTGCTAGATTTTTATGGTTCAGTTATGCTGACACAGGGCAAATTCAAGATAGAAGGGTTGAGGAGGTTCCAATTTAAGTTATGTCTTCATAATGACATGTTAGATCCCCAGATCCTTTTGCAATGTACATCCAGTGTTTGCTTCAGCTTCCATTCCGCTCCGCATTGTTGTGACCAGGTATAGTATCCACAAAGAAATGGACAGCCTAAATGGTTGTCATATCATCTTACCTTAGATTAATGTATGCTAGAATGAAACATCGAAAACATCTTCACATCCCATTAAGCAAGGCAGAACATGACCAGATTTGGCTTTCATCAAATATCCTGAGTGAGAGCCTCATGCTGAGCCGTTGAAAATAAAAAACTGTGTATATATATATACAATATATGAGTTATATGAGTGCTATTTATTGTCATTGCTCATGAATGTTCTGCATTGAATTAGGTAGGTTATATAGATGAGCACTACTGCCACTACAACTACTTACTGGCCCTCGAGTCTAAGTAGGGTCCGCTACATTGCTGTCATTTATCCAGTTTCAGTTCCTAAGGACTATAGTAACTGCTGGACACCTCAAAATTTGTTTTTATGCCTGAAACCTTCCAGCGCAAATCTGAGAACATGAAAGTGAAAGAGTTCATCTTTGAAGGCATGAGGCGAATAAGGCCCGAGGCTACAGGCAGCCTTAATGATGACGTTTTTGGAAATTACTTTACTTTACATATCTGGTCTCTGAAGTGCTGGCACTACGATTAAATAAAGCTCATTTTGGTGTGAAAAAATATGTAACAGGAATAAAAGGAATGACACCTTTTGAGGCCACTAAAAACTACGTTGGCAATTAATTTGGCACTTAAAGTTGCGTCTCTTAAAAAATAACAACTCTGTTCAAAGGGTTCTTTGGTTTTTGGGCTCTTGGATGATGTTTTTCACAGTTAATGTGAAAACAGCTCTATATATGGGTTGTTTTGAAGATTTTGCCATAATAAGGCTTCTTTTATTCTCTTTTGTCTGCAATAATTTTATGAGGTGCCTCTGCTCAATATCATATAATATCATTATGATATGATATTGTAATTTCCTTTATTATTTTGTTGGCACACATAGAACACATATGTATATATCTATATATATATATATATTGTTACACATAAAGACTAAAATCTCTATTCTTTGACACTGTGTATCTGTAGTGTGAAAAGGAAAGACTTTGCAAACATGACACGACTGGTGGACCTGACGTTGTCCAGGAACACCATCTCCTTCATTACCCCGCATGCCTTTGCAGACCTGGAGAACCTCCGGGCTCTGCACCTCAACAGGTAGGCCTACTGGACTGGCTGCATGTTAACCTCCCTGATATCGTTGATGACTCTGAAGTAAGGAATTTAATTGGATTATGGTTATATGTTTAGCATTGTAAAACACATACTTTTGGGATAATTTGAATTCATTTTCACACCAAGCTTTCAGGGTTTGCAGCACACATTTTTCCCAAGTGCCATATTTACATTTTCTAATTGAAAAAATCCCTGAATCAATTCTAACACTCTAAATCGATGTAGTCACACTGCCAAGATGCATTTTTGTCTCTTCAGTCAGTGGTCCCAAAGGCACTTTATACACAATGTATAAATAGCTCCTTATCTTCACTCTCATTCTTTCTCTTTCGGTTTATTTTTGTTTTTTTAACGACCGCTCTCATCCGTGCATTACCCGTGCATTCCCCCAGCAACCGATTGACAAGGATAGGCAATGACACGTTCAGCGGGATGTCGAAGCTGCACCACCTCATCCTGAACAACAACCAGCTGGTGCTCATCCACCAGGGAGCCTTCAATGACCTGCTGGCCCTGGAGGAGATGGACCTTAGCTACAACAACCTGGACTCCATCCCCTGGGAGGCCATACAGGTTAGCATTGTGCTACGCACAAGACAACAGCAACACACACACACACACACACACAATGGACATGACATACGTATGTATGTATGTATGTATGTATGTATGTACAGTATGTATGTATGTATGTATGTATGTATGTGTGTGTGTGTGTGTGTGTGTGTGTGTGTGTGTGTGTGTGTGTGTGTGTGGTGTGTGTGTGTGTGTGTGTGTGTGTGTG
Organism: Coryphaenoides rupestris; assembly: GCA_002895965.2. Taxonomy (NCBI): domain Eukaryota; kingdom Metazoa; phylum Chordata; class Actinopteri; order Gadiformes; family Macrouridae; genus Coryphaenoides; species Coryphaenoides rupestris. Next base: position 439,711 of record PIJE02000175.1, on the reverse strand, counting down.
TGTGTGTGCGTGCGTGCGTGCGTGCATGCGTGTGTGTATGTATGCTTGTCCTTTGATTTTCTCAACATCCGTTCGTCCGACTGACTTCATACTTGGCGGGTGTATTTCTGACGACACAGGGAAGTGCAATGTTGAGTGTAAAATTGTTTTGATGCGCAGTTCTCAAGCAAGCGGCAATAACTCTGTATGTACAACATGTGTATTTGACCGTTTACTTTCTGTTCATTTGACTGACTGTGATGTGTTGAGCATTTATTATTTTATTGCATTACTGCGTTATTTACTGAATATCTTACCTATATTTGTCCTTAGGCTCATTCACTGTAAATTTGTAAATGTATTATTAGGGTGCCTTTGCAATGCAAAGCACTCTATTACTCTCCTGCATACTTATCTTTTTTTTTATTATTTATTCTTCCGTACACATTTTCGGCGCAGAACTAGTCTCACAGCGTTGCCAGCACACACGCAAAAAATACATCAAAACGTGCGCCTTGACCGGGAATCGAGTGCTACTACTTTGTTTGTACATACCATTATTACTTTCCGAAATATTCAACATTTAACAGCATTTTTGCCCCATTGAAATGAATGGGGGTGAGTGTTCAAAATGTGTCCAAAACCACTCATATTCAACCTCTTCCCATTCCTTCATACATTCAGGTAGAAACTCCATTCAAAACATTAAAACGTTCAGGAAACTTGGATGAATTCGCACATGATTTCACAATTTTCATAACATTCATACTTTTGACACAATTACAGTTCAGACTTAATTGATTTTTCAGCTCCTCAGACAGTTTAACATGGGTGTGTATTGCGTGGGTTAGAGCGGGTGACGTCACGTTAGAGCGTGGAGCAGACGAAAAAAATAACAAAATCTATTTTTAAGACTGCCATCCCTCCCACAATATGAACTCCACATATACGTAATCTATACATCAAATTTAGGTACACTCGTGACGGTCACATATATGTAACTATGGAAACAAACAGACTTATACTTTTGGATTTATGAGCCTAGAAGTAACACCATTGCAGAGCCCAAAGCCCGTATTTTCACGCAGTTTCAAGCTGTCACCCTCCTGCAACAGAAGGTTTCCACCACTGATCACGCCATTTTAAAACTGCCATCCCGCCCACAATATTAACTCCACATACGTAATCTATACATCAAAATGTAGCTACACTCGTGACGGTCACATATATGTAACTATGGAAACTTATACTTATTGATTTATGAGCCTCGAAATGACAGGAGTCCCCACCGTATTAGCTCATTAAATTACATGACAATGACGAAGCAGTTTTTGTCCGCGCTTGTTATGTGTGGACACGTGACTATGGCGGTGATGCCGTAGCCACGCCCCCTCGCCAAACACAGAGACACACACACGTGTGTTTAGGGGGCGTTTATGCTGTGTGTGTGTGTGTGTGTGTGTGTGTTTTTGAGTATAGGCCTATGTATTTTATGTTGTGTTTTATGTTGCGCCAAAATGGTGTCAAAATGGCGTCTGTGTTTGGCGTAATGGCGTGTGGTGGTGTAATTTTTATAGACGCCAAAATGGCGCCAATCAAAATGGTGTCAATGGCGGTGACGCCATAGCCACGCCCCCTCGTCGCGCCAATGGCGGTGACGCCATAGCCACGCCCCCTCGTCGCTCATACAGAAGGGGCCACGCCCGCTCGCCAAACACAGAGAGACACACACGTGTGTTTAGGGGGCGTTTATGCTGTGTGTGTGTGTGTGTGTTTTTGAGTATAGGCCCCCGCCATAGCCCACGCCCCTCGCGTGCACACAGAAGGGGCGTGGGCTAATGAGGTGACGCCATAGCCAACGCCCCAAACCACGTGGTGAGAGGGGTGTGGCCGTCAATTTCATATAACAACACAATCTATTTTTTAGTCTGTATACTGTGTGTGTGTGTGTGTGTGTTTTTTTGAGTACAGGCCTATGTATTTTATGTTGTGTTTATGCTGTGTGTGTGCTTTGTGTATGTAGACCTAATTGTTGATTTAAGATCAAGACCTAGTAATGACCTTGCTAATACAAAAGTACAATTTTATTTTTAGGTATTGCTCATGAAACATTACTTCAAAGTACATACGTGTATCTCTCTACTCCTCTCCTACACATCTGTGTGTGTGTGTGTGTGTGTGTGTGTGTGTGCACTTGCCTAACTATCCAACAGGGGCCCATGGCGTCGTAACACTTCACCAAACCAGGGGACCTCCGAGCCAAGAGGGGACATTTTTCCGGTCCCCTCTTGGTCATGCCTTAAATCAAGCTAAAAACATGCCTAAAATATTTTGGTGCATTTTCTCAACTTTTGCCAAGAGGGGACCAGAAAGTGTGTGAGTGTTTAGTCCATACTCGGCAGCGCCTCTGCTGGCCAGAGCCAGGAAGTTCACGACCAATTCACACACGTCGCTTCAAACACTCCGGCCTGCAGCCCCAGGGGGTCATTCAGACTGTAGAGGGCTGTTAAACAGCCTACTTAGTAAAGAAAACCAGTCTCTTCAAACATGCAAACACGAAGAAAACCAGTCTCTTCAAACATGCAAACAACAAACAAAAATAGTGTATTTTCTAACAAAATAGTTAAAATAGTTCAATCCCCAAAATGTACCTTTATCTTGCATCTAACAATTAGTGATTTCCATACATTTTACAATGTGCGTCAGTCCCCAATCTACATTTAAAGAAATGCATTAGAATTGTTGATTTGCATTACAGAAAATGGTCCACACTTATACTGTATGGAATGACAGGGGTCCACTGTTGGCTGATACATAATGACAGAGGTTCCCTCTTAGATAGCATAGAGTGACATTCACACTCCAACATGGATGAGTAAGAAATAAATAAGCAAAATGGATAGAGAGAGATTCTTAAGAGATAATAAGAATCTAATTATGATATATATATATATATATATATATATATAGTGTTATTTTGCAAGTAAAGTTGCCCCAACAATGTTGTCATTGTGGCTTTTTGAGTGAGTTGTATTTACAGCTTATATATCTATAAGTTATATATCTAAGAATAGCAACAACAGAACTTGCTATTTTGGATATTGCCAGAGAACAATTTAGCATGGTATATAGGACAGAGGCCCAGAAATCATAAGTTTGTCTGAGATACAACGGACAAGTCAGCTAGAGGATGGCTTAATTTCACAAAAGACATGAACACAAATTTCTAAACTTAATAAGGTTTTTGTTTTTTTACAACTACAAACTTGTGTGCTTAGTCTACGGTTAAAGGAATGCATTTTATCTGTTGATTTGCATAACATAACTTTTTTTGTATGTAATGACAGAGGTCCACTGTTGGCTATTACAAAATGACACAAGTCCCTTCTTATGCCCCTTTTCCACCGGCACGGTACGGCGCGGTACAGCACGGCAAGGCACGGCATGGTACTTTTCGGGTCTGTTTCCATTACAACTGAGTACCATATAGTACTTCCTCGACGTGGGCGGGGTAACTCAGTAACTCAAGTAAATCTCAACTATTGTCATATTTATTCGTCCAACACAATGTTAATATGTTTTTGTAACAATCTAAACGCTCAGCTTTAATGGATTGCTTAACCATTGTCAAGTATGACACTATTAAATAAAGGGCTACCCAGAAGGCAAAGGACCAGTCAGCTAGATGGCTTAATTTCACAAAAGACATGAACACTGACTTGTTATCATGTGAAAAAGGAATCAGAATCAGGTTAAATGCAAAAGTTTTATATTTATATACTATACATTAAACATTACTATACATATTATACATTAAACACAGTAAGAGTAAGAGTATAAGAGTAAGAGTATAAGTTAAAAATAAAAACAAGTACTACAAATCACTAAAGTCAGGAAACATAAATATAAAACTTAAATATGAGATATTCAAAATAACTATTATATTATTGACAATAATATTTAGAAGTGCAAGACATGTTTAAAAGATTGGAATTATAAAAACAATAAATTGTATTGATGTTCTAACAGACTGATGCTCCATTTACATGGACTAACAATGTTGTAACCTTAACACTGATGCTCCGTTTACATGGACTAACAATGTTGTAACCTTAACACTGATGCTCCGTTTACATGGACTAACAATGTTGTAACCTTAACACTGATGCTCCGTTTACATGGACTAACAATGTTGTAACCTTAACACTGATGCTCCGTTTACATGGACTAACAATGTTGTAACCTTAACACTGATGCTCCGTTTACATGGACTAACAATGTTGTAACCTTAACACTGATGCTCCGTTTACATGGACTAACAATGTTGTAACCTTAACACTGATGCTCCGTTTACATGGACTAACAATGTTGTAACCTTAACACTGATGCTCCGTTTACATGGACTAACAATGTTGTAACCTTAACACTGATGCTCCGTTTACATGGACTAACAATGTTGTAACCTTAACACTGATGCTCCATTTACATGGACTAACAATGTTGTAACCTTAACACTGATGCTCCGTTTACATGGACTAACAATGTTGTAACCCTTACACTGATGCTCCGTTTAAATAGACCACCAGTGACACTGATGATCCATAATGCGAGCTCCCAGTATTCAGGTATATAACACTGATGATCCATAATGCGAGCTCCCAGCATTCAGGCACATAACATTGATGATCCATAATGCAAGCTCCCAGTATTCAGGTATATAACATTGATGATCCATAATGCAAGCTCCCAGTATTCAGGCACATAACATTGATTATCCATAATGCGAGCTCCCAGTATTCAGGCACTTTACATTAATGCTCCATAGTGCAAGCTCCCAGTATTCAGCAGTTAATTTAGATTATTGGTCTTCTATTGGCACAAGTTCCTCTTTATAGACATTATTTTGTTGTGCATGAAGTATTTCACTACTTTCCAGTCTCTTCCACTATCCCTTAGCGTCGGATTTCCAATCAAGAATCTTTGACAGTCAGTTTTTCCAGGGATCTTCATTTGCTTCAGAAAGTCCTTGAAATGATGTTCAACAGCTTGTCTCTCGGTCTTTGACAAAGGTCTTCTGGGTTTCGCTATAAATAAATTGAGAAAGTAATTAATGGATAAAGGCAAATGACAACTATTAATTCTTGTAATTCTCTAGATAAGAATATTATCTCCATGGAACACCTTGATATTTTGTTAACTTGCTAACAAAATATCAGGGTGTGTGTGTGTGTGTGTGTGTGTGTTATTGCTTGCTTAGCAGGCACCCTCAAAATTTCCCTGGAATTTTTCTAGTTGTATTTTATTATTCTATTTTTTATTACTCTATTGTTTATTATTCTATTGCTATGCTTATGTTGTTGGTCTTTTGAGCAACCTCTGGCACAAGAATTTCCTTATTATAACACATAGCTCTCTTTTAACTTGTTACTTGAAACATCGTGTTGTACACTGTTTTTAGCTGTCCTCTAACATGGCAGAGTGGAAAGTTGCCAGTACACAATGTTAAATGACAGTAATAAATGGATTGCATTTATATAGCTCTTTTATCCAAAGCGCTTTACAGTTGCCTCACATTCACCCATTCATACACCGACGGCGGTATCAACCATGCAAGGTAACAACCAACACGTCAGGAGCAGTTAGGGTTAGGTATCTTGCTCATGGACACCTTACACTTAGCTAGGCGGAGCCCAGTGATGGAACCAGCAACCTTCCAGTTGCCAGACAGCCGCTCTTTAGTTGCCAGACAGCCGCTCTTACTATGGGCAGCTACTGCCCATAGTTAGTGCATGACACAACTTCCAGCACTTTTAATGTTCTTGCCCTCACTTCGATGTAGCTTTGGATACAAATTACTGAATGTAAATGTAAATACAAGTTTTAATTTTAAGTGACTTAACTGATGTTGTTTTCCCATTTTACACGAATATTTATAAACTAAAAGCTCAGGGATGTCTCAGTCGAGCCCTATCTTGTTTTTTCTCCACGATTCATAGAGGATGACCAGTCTCCACACTCTGAGTTTGGACCACAACATGCTGGACTATATTCCAGAGGGAACATTCTCTCTGCTCCAGAAACTCAACCGACTGGATGTCACCTCAAACAAGCTTCAGAAATTACCACCAGATCCGCTGTTCCAACGAGCACAGGTAAGTAAAGTTAGGTTTTATTAATATAAAATCGATTTATTGATCAACATCACCACTTATATCCTCAGGTACTTTATATCCATAGAGACAGTCTTGCTACCTTTATATCTGTAATTGCTACCTTTATATCAATTTGAGAGCATCTGCATAACACCCATGACATCCACATAACAATTAATATTGTTATGTATGTGGTATGAAGTATCTGTCCGATATATTGCCCAAATAAGTAGTATCGGGTATTGGTGACTTGAGTTTATGCATAGCTTCCATACTCATCTTTTTTCCCACCCAACCCACCCTTTGTATGTTACGAAATCAAAGCTGCTATCAAAACTGCATCGTGAAAGAAAATGAGAGGAGGAAATAAATGAAGAGAAATAAATAAATAAAGATAAAATTATAATTCAATTATAATTATAATAAAAAATATATATGAGGGGCAAGTTTAAGGTCATGTGGTAAGGTGTTCAGTGTTCAGTGTTCACCTGTTCAGAGTTCACCTGGACTCTGCATAATCCCCCTCCTTAACAAGAGACTCAAGACCCACCTGTTCAGAGTTCACCTGGACTCTACATAACCCCCCTCCTTAACAAGAGACTCAAGACCCACCTGTTCAGAGTTCACCTGGACTCTGCATAACCCCCCCGCCTTCCCTCTCCTAACCCTAGCACTAACTTGTGTGTTTGTATGTCTTGGCATTATTAATAGTACTTAGCATTGTTTAGCATATTGTATGTTCTTAGATGTTGGTAACTGCTCAGAATGGCACTTCTGCTCTTATCCCAGCTATTATGCAGGCAACCTAGCAATTATGAAACTCGTTCTATTAGCCTTGCAACTATGAATGCTCGAAAACAGCTCTATTCTTATCTTTATGTACCACAGCGATATATTGCTGTCTCTCCTTCAACACATTTACTCTTTGTAAGTCGCTTTGGATAAAAGTGTCTGCCAAATGCCGTAAATGTAAATGTAAGGTGAGCGGGACCAGTCTCAAAGGGGGATGTGTACAGTGATCGTAATCATCAATGTGTTATGTCAGGGCGATCTGAATATATATTCTTGTGTTATATGCCATACAAATCAGTCATGCATGTATCAATTTATTAATATTTTACAAATTTGAAGTAACCTGTCAAGATTTTGACGACCTCTATCTCTTAAATTCCCCCATCGTTTGTGTAACTTGTCGAAATTGTAGACATATATACTGTATGTAATATCAAACCGGTTTGAAAAAATCTTTGCCCCCCCGACTCTACGGGGGCCCAGCTCAATCATGTGTCTTCAGACCCCCCACACAACACGACAATCAGAGCGACTTCAGGCCTGATCACCCTCCCTCTCCCCCTCTACCCCTCTCCCAGACTGAGTCAGCTGCATCAGTCAGCTCTAGAATTGGCAGGTTTGTTACGTAGTGGGTGTGAGCCTTAAGATTCCACTCTTGGTAAAGAACCGAAAAAAGCGGTATATTGGCATCCCTAATTATAATGTGAAATCTTACTGTGCTGTCATACACACAGAAGCCTAATTTAGCCTAAACATCCATACGATTCTGGTTACATCGGCAATGCTTGTCACATTATATGCACTGCATCCAGAACAACAATATGAACCCTATTTTCACAAGAAAGCAACACTAGCAGCTTTCTAAATAATATTGAAGAGTCTATAACAGCTCTTTAAAATCCCATTATAGTGTTTTGTTTGTTTGAAGCAGTAAAAACCTTTAAACTACTCACTGTACATTCCCTCTTTCCTCCAGTAATGCCAGGAACCAGTACGATTAGCAGTATAACTTGCTAAATGTGGAACAAAAACATTCTTGTGAGAATTGTTCTGTTTTTTATTATGAGTATGTGAGTCTCGCATGGGTACACTTCGTCTTAACACTGTGCCAGCACTGGAGAGAGGTCTGGCTGAACCCACTATCATTCTGGGATGAGGGAAAAAATTCCAATCGTTTCGGGTGGCAGCGGAATAGTGTTGGGGTCGGGAGGGGCAGGACTTACCACATGCAATTTGCATGTGGGTAGCGAGCCCTGGCATTAAATTGGCTGAACAATAAAACAACGTTTCAGCATGTTTTCAGTGTGTAGGTTGCTAGCTTGTGGTTGCCTTACAGCCAAAATCCAGTTAGCCAGACTATGAGCATTTTCTCTGTAAAGGTAATTTTTACGTTGCTCTTCCCCCGACTTTTCACCCTGAGGAACCCAACCCTTCTTCTTTCTTGCACTTCCCACCCGAAGGTGCTGGCAACGTCCGGCATCCTTTCATCAACGTCGTTTGCGCTGTCGTTCGGCGGCAACCCATTACACTGCAACTGTGAGCTGCTGTGGCTGCGGCGTCTGAGCCGTGAGGACGACCTGGAGACCTGTGCCTCCCCCCAGCTTCTGTCCGGACGCTACTTCTGGTCCATCCCCGAGGAGGAGTTCCTGTGTGAGCCCCCGCTCATCACCAGATACTCCCACGACATGCGGGTTCTGGAGGGCCAGCATGTGGCGCTCAGGTGAGGATGACGACAATGATCCTATAAGAAGCCTGCTACATTCACACTGGAAAAAAAAATGTATGGGTTGTGCTACAAATCTGAACTGAAACCCGTGGTCTAAGCACAATCAGTTTAGATCGGTGTTTCTGAAATGGGGGTATGTGAGCAGCCTTTCTTGCTATTTATTTACACACACACACACACACACGCACACAAACACACACACACACACACACACACACACACACACACACACACACACACACACAGAGACGTCTGTCTGTGGTCTGTCGGTAAGGAAGTCCAATAGCCAGTTGCATAGTGGAGTGCTGATGCCTATTTCGCCGAGTTTATTCACCAGGTGTTGGGGGATGACTGTGTTGAAGGCGGAGCTGAAGTCGATGAACAGCATCCGCACGCAACTGTTTTTGTTTTCCAGATGAGCCAGGCATAGGTGGGAGTGCTGTTGCTATGGCATCATCAGTGGAGCATTTGGGAACGGCTATGCAAACTGGAATGGGTTCAAGTGCTAGTGGGGAGACCTGGATGTTATATGAGCCTTGACCAACCTTTCAAAGTACTTCATCATGATGGGCGTGAGTGCTATAGGCCGGTAGTCGTTCAGTGTTGAGGCTGGGGATTTCTTGGGTAGCGGTATGATGGTGGTGGCTTTGAAGCAAGCTGGTAATGGCTTGGCTCAGAGAGGTGTTGTAGATGTCCGTGAGAACATCTGTGAGTTGGTCAGCACAATCTCTGAGCACACGCCCCGGTATGTTGTCAGGACCTGCAGCTTTTCTGGGATTCACCTTGAGTAGGGTCCTCCGTACATCAGCTGGGTCCAGGTGAAGTGTTTGTTTTCATTGTCCGGGCAGGGAGGGGCTTTTGTTGGTGTGGTGGTGTTGTTTTCCTCAAACCGGCTGAAGAAGGTGTTAAGTGTGTTGAGGAAGTCTGTGTTGTCCTCGCACGGTGGGGGTGTTGGCCTGTAGCCGGTGACTGTCTGGATGCCTTGCCACAGGCGCCTGGGGTCCTTTGTGTCTGTGAAATGTGCTTGGATTTTCTGTCCATAGGCACGCTTTGCTGTTCTCACGCCCCGGTTCAAGTTAGCCCTAGCAGATCTAAAGGCGTCTTTGTCCCCGAACTTGAAAGCAGCATTTCGTGCTCTCAGGAGCTCACGTACTGCCCTGGTGAACCAGGGTTTGTCGTTGGCTCTCGTGGTGATGTTTTTGATGACGGTCACATCTTCCATGCATTTGGATATGTATCCAGTCACAGATTCAGTATATTCCGTCAAGTTGACCTGCTGGTTGGTAGTGGCAGCCTCCCTAAAAACAGTCCAGTCTGTGCAGTCGAAATAGGGGTCTGTAAGCTGGAATTAGCATAACAGAGAGATGGTCTGAGTTCCCCAGGTGGGGGTGGGGAGCAGCTCTGAATGCCTGTCTGATGTTGGTATAGACTTGGTCGAGTATGTTATTTCCCCTGGTTGCAAAGTTCACATGTTTGTGATAGTGCGGTAGTACTGTCTTCAGTTTGGCCTGATTGAAATCGCCAGCGATTATGTAGACAGAGTCCGGGTTAGAGTTCTGCATTGAGCTGACAGACTGATACAATGTAGTCCTTAGTGTTCGCACTGGGTGGAATGTACACAGCTGTGATGTTGATGGCTGTGAATTCCCTTGGCATGTAGAATGGTCGGCATTTAATTGTTAGAAATTCTATATCCTCAGAACAGTGGCTTGAGACAATTTCGGCGTTTGTACCCCAGTTGTTATTGATGAAAATGCATACACAACCTCCCCGAGATTTACCGCTGAGAGCATGACTCCTGTCCGCCCGGAATGTTGTTAGTCCGTCCACCTGAATGGCGTGGTCCGGAACGGTGTTATTGAGCCACGTCTCTGTGAGGATGATGGCGTTGCAGTCTCTCACCTTTCTTTGTGTAGTTAAATCCAGTCTGAGGTAATCCATTTTGTTTTCCAGTGAACGAACGTTGGATAGCAGAATAGAGGGAAGTGCAGGTCTGTAGGGGTTAGCATTTAGCCTGGCGCTGATACCCGCTCGAGTGCCCCGCTTGCTAGGTCTAGCACACCTCTTGCGGCGCATGCTAGGTCTCTCACACCGCTGGCGCCGCCTCCAGTGTCGGCCGGTGGTGGAAGGGGAGTCCGCTGCCTTGCAGGCCCCTGGGTCTTGCCGGTGTAGAATGCCTAGCTCGCAGAGTCCTTCGAGTTCCAAAGCCAGCATAACTCCAGAAAGATCTTTTGAAAAGTTGGAGTTTCGAAGTCTGAGTAATGAATTTCTGTTGTAGACTATTCTCGTACAAGACTGTGACGGTACAGACAACACATTTAACATAAAACGCACATCGCTATTGGGAGCTGGAGTAGCCGCTGCCATACAGGGCGCCGCCATTTTGACTCACACATGCTTTCTGACTTAGGCTCATGTTTTTGAGTTGGTAGGCACTCACAGATACCGAAATGTAGCACTGAAGCACTGAAATCCATAATGTCTCCTTTAACACAAAGATTTTGAAGAAATGTCATATTATTACAAATATCACATATCTTGAAATTACTGAGCATTTCACAGTTAGTGAAATGTAATTAAAATTATCTTGAATTTTTTTACTTTCCCCAGTACAGTACTTTCATCTTCAGTAAAAGCGGAAGTGTGTTGGTCATTTAGACAGGATACAATAAAGACTCGAATCAACGTGTATTATGATTACGGGTGTGACCAATATATGCAACTGAATAACTGTTGTCTACTAGTCTTAATGTCATTATACTAGTATCTCTGGAAAATGTATTTTTAATTTCCCTGTTTGGCATCATTAAACACTGTGTACATTTTATCTATTAGCTCGCTCTTAGCCACTTACCAGATATAATACAGAACGAGCATCATTAAAACTAATTGCACACAGTGCCCTTCCTGTTGCTGTTACTTGTTACTTGAATTGGTGTGTGTGTGTGTGTGTGTGTGTGTGTGTGTTTGTGTGTGTGTGTGTGTGTGTCTGTGTGTGTGTGTGTGTGTGTGTGTGTGTGTGTGTGTGTGTGTGTGTGTGTGTGTTTGTGTGCGTGTGTGTGTGTGTGTGTGTAAATAAATAGCAAGAAAGGCTGCTCACATACCCCCATTTCAGAAACACCGATCTAAACTGATTGTGCTTAGACCACGGGTTTCAGTTCAGATTTGTAGCACAACCCATACATTTTTTTTTCCAGTGTGAATGTAGCAGGCTTCTTATAGGATCATTGTCGTCATCCTCACCTGAGCGCCACATGCTGGCCCTCCAGAACCCGCATGTCGTGGGAGTATCTGGTGATGAGCGGGGGCTCACACAGGAACTCCTCCTCGGGGATGGACCAGAAGTAGCGTCCGGACAGAAGCTGGGGGGAGGCACAGGTCTCCAGGTCGTCCTCACGGCTCAGACGCCGCAGCCACAGCAGCTCACAGTTGCAGTGTAATGGGTTGCCGCCGAACGACAGCGCAAACGACGTTGATGAAAGGATGCCGGACGTTGCCAGCACCTTCGGGTGGGAAGTGCAAGAAAGAAGAAGGGTTGGGTTCCTCAGGGTGAAAAGTCGGGGGAAGAGCAACGTAAAAATTACCTTTACAGAGAAAATGCTCATAGTCTGGCTAACTGGATTTTGGCTGTAAGGCAACCACAAGCTAGCAACCTACACACTGAAAACATGCTGAAACGTTGTTTTATTGTTCAGCCAATTTAATGCCAGGGCTCGCTACCCACATGCAAATTGCATGTGGTAAGTCCTGCCCCTCCCGACCCCAACACTATTCCGCTGCCACCCGAAACGATTGGAATTTTTTCCCTCATCCCAGAATGATAGTGGGTTCAGCCAGACCTCTCTCCAGTGCTGGCACAGTGTTAAGACGAAGTGTACCCATGCGAGACTCACATACTCATAATAAAAAACAGAACAATTCTCACAAGAATGTTTTTGTTCCACATTTAGCAAGTTATACTGCTAATCGTACTGGTTCCTGGCATTACTGGAGGAAAGAGGGAATGTACAGTGAGTAGTTTAAAGGTTTTTACTGCTTCAAACAAACAAAACACTATAATGGGATTTTAAAGAGCTGTTTATAGACTCTTCAATATTATTTAGAAAGCTGCTAGTGTTGCTTTCTTGTGAAAATAGGGTTCATATTGTTGTTCTGGATGCAGTGCATATAATGTGACAAGCATTGCCGATGTAACCAGAATCGTATGGATGTTTAGGCTAAATTAGGCTTCTGTGTGTATGACAGCACAGTAAGATTTCACATTATAATTAGGGATGCCAATATACCGCTTTTTTCGGTCTTTACCAAGAGTGGAATCTTAAGGCTCACACCCACTACGTAACAAACCTGCCAATTCTAGAGCTGACTGATGCAGCTGACTCAGTCTGGGAGAGGGGTAGAGGGGGAGAGGGAGGGTGATCAGGCCTGAAGTCGCTCTGATTGTCGTGTTGTGTGGGGGGTCTGAAGACACATGATTGAGCTGGGCCCCCGTAGAGTCGGGGGGCAAGATTTTTTCAAACCGGTTTGATATTACATACAGTATATATGTCTACAATTTCGACAAGTTACACAAACGATGGGGGAATTTAAGAGATAGAGGTCGTCAAAATCTTGACAGGTTACTTCAAATTTGTAAAATATTAATAAATTGATACATGCATGACTGATTTGTATGGCATATAACACAAGAATATACATTCAGATCGCCCTGACATAACACATTGATGATTACGATCACTGTACACATCCCCCTTTGAGACTGGTCCCGCTCACCTTACATTTACATTTACGGCATTTGGCAGACACTTTTATCCAAAGCGACTTACAAAGAGTAAATGTGTTGAAGGAGAGACAGCAATATATCGCTGTGGTACATAAAGATAAGAATAGAGCTGTTTTCGAGCATTCATAGTTGCAAGGCTAATAGAACGAGTTTCATAATTGCTGGGTTGCCTGCACAAATACCTGGGATAAGAGTAGGCATGCCATTCTGAGCATGTTACCAACATCTAAGAACATACAATATGCTAAACAATGCTAAATACTAGTAATAATGCCAAGACATACAAACACACAAGTTAGTGCTAGGGTTAGGAGAGGGAAGGCGGGGGGGTGTACGCAGAGTTCAGGTGAACTCTGAACAAGTGGGTCTTGAGTCTCTTGTTAAGGAGGGGTGTTATGCAGAGTCGAGGTGAACTCTGAACAGGTGGGTCTTGAGTCTCTTGTTAAGGAGGGGGATTATGCAGAGTCCAGGTGAACTCTGAACAGGTGAACACTGAACACTGAACACCTTACCACATGACCTTAAACTTGCCCCTCATATATATTTTTTATTATAATTATAATTGAATTATAATTTTAATCTTTATTTATTTATTTCTCTTCATTTATTTCCTCCTCTCATTTTCTTTCACGATGCAGTTTTGATAGCAGCTTTGATTTCGTAACATACAAAGGGTGGGTTGGGTGGGAAAAAAGATGAGTATGGAAGCTATGCATAAACTCAAGTCACCAATACCCGATACTACTTATTTGGGCAATATATCGGACAGATACTTCATACCACATACATAACAATATTAATTGTTATGTGGATGTCATGGGTGTTATGCAGATGCTCTCAAATTGATATAAAGGTAGCAATTACAGATATAAAGGTAGCAAGACTGTCTCTATGGATATAAAGTACCTGAGGATATAAGTGGTGATGTTGATCAATAAATCGATTTTATATTAATAAAACCTAACTTTACTTACCTGTGCTCGTTGGAACAGCGGATCTGGTGGTAATTTCTGAAGCTTGTTTGAGGTGACATCCAGTCGGTTGAGTTTCTGGAGCAGAGAGAATGTTCCCTCTGGAATATAGTCCAGCATGTTGTGGTCCAAACTCAGAGTGTGGAGACTGGTCATCCTCTATGAATCGTGGAGAAAAAACAAGATAGGGCTCGACTGAGACATCCCTGAGCTTTTAGTTTATAAATATTCGTGTAAAATGGGAAAACAACATCAGTTAAGTCACTTAAAATTAAAACTTGTATTTACATTTACATTCAGTAATTTGTATCCAAAGCTACATCGAAGTGAGGGCAAGAACATTAAAAGTGCTGGAAGTTGTGTCATGCACTAACTATGGGCAGTAGCTGCCCATAGTAAGAGCGGCTGTCTGGCAACTAAAGAGCGGCTGTCTGGCAACTGGAAGGTTGCTGGTTCCATCACTGGGCTCCGCCTAGCTAAGTGTAAGGTGTCCATGAGCAAGATACCTAACCCTAACTGCTCCTGACGTGTTGGTTGTTACCTTGCATGGTTGATACCGCCGTCGGTGTATGAATGGGTGAATGTGAGGCAACTGTAAAGCGCTTTGGATAAAAGAGCTATATAAATGCAATCCATTTATTACTGTCATTTAACATTGTGTACTGGCAACTTTCCACTCTGCCATGTTAGAGGACAGCTAAAAACAGTGTACAACACGATGTTTCAAGTAACAAGTTAAAAGAGAGCTATGTGTTATAATAAGGAAATTCTTGTGCCAGAGGTTGCTCAAAAGACCAACAACATAAGCATAGCAATAGAATAATAAACAATAGAGTAATAAACAATAGAATAATAAAATACAACTAGAAAAATTCCAGGGAAATTTTGAGGGTGCCTGCTAAGCAAGCAATAACACACACACACACACACACACACACACACAGATGTGTAGGAGAGGAGTAGAGAGATACAAGTATGTACTTTGAAGTAATGTTTCATGAGCAATACCTAAAAATAAAACTGTACTTTTGTATTAGCAAGGTCATTACTAGGTCTTGATCTTAAATCAACAATTAGGTCTACATACACAAAGCACACACACAGCATAAACACAACATAAAATACATAGGCCTGTACTCAAAAACACACACACACACACACACACAGTATACAGACAAAAAAATAGATTGTGTGTTATATGAAATGACGGCCACACCCCTTCTCACACGTGTGTGGGGGCGTGGCTATGGCGTCACCTCCATAGCCATGCCCCTTCTGTGTGGCCGCGACGAGGGGCGTGGCTAGGCGTCACCGCATTGGCACGACGAGGGGCGTGGCTATGGCGGGGGCCTATACTCAAAAACACACACACACACACACAGCATAAACGCCCCCTAAACCACACGTGTGTGTCTCTCTGTGTTTGGCGAGCGGGCGTGGCCCCTTCTGTATGAGCGACGAGGGGGCGTGGCTATGGCGTCACCGCCATTGGCGCCGACGAGGGGGCGTGGCTATGGCCGTCACCCGCCATTGACACCATTTTGATTGGCGCCATTTTTGGCGTCTATAAAAATTACACCACCCACACGCCATTACGCCAAACACAGACGCCATTTTGACACCATTTTGGCGCAACATAAAACACAACATAAAATACATAGGCCTATACTCAAAACACACACACACACACACACACACACACCCACAGACAATGGGCAGACGGAGAGGGCTAATCAAGCGCTGGAGGCGACATTACGCTGTGTCACTACCAGCAACCCAGCCTCCTGGAGCGAGTACCTACCCTGGGTGGAGTATTCTCTAAACTGCATGAGAAGCTCGGCAACCGGTCTGTCTCCTTTTGAGTGTTCCCTGGGCTACCAACCCCCTGTGTTTCCCCAACAGGAGCTGGAGGTGGCGGTCCCGTCCGTCAGGGCCCACTTCTGCCGGTGCCGGCGTGTTTGGAGGACTGCCCGAGCCGCCATGCTCCAGGCCACGGAGCGGTCCCGGCGTAACGCCAACCGACGAAGAGTGCCAGCCCCGGCCTATCAACGTGGCCAAGAGGTGTGGCTGCTGGCCCGGGACCTGCCACTCCAGACGGCCTCCCGAAAACTGGCTCCCCGCTATGTGGGGCCCTACACCATCGACCACATCGTGAACCCCACTGCAGTTCGTCTCCTGCTCCCGCCGTCGTTAAATGTACATCCCGTTTTCCATGTGTCCCAACTTAAGCCTGTCGTCTCTAGTCCCCTAGCTCCTCCAGTACCGGTCCCTCCACCTCCCCGAGTCCTCGACGGTGGTGACAAGGTGTGGGACGTTGACAAGCTGCTTGCTGTCCGCCGTCGGGGACGGGGGTTCCAATACCTGGTGGAGTGGGTTGGATATGGCCCGGAGGCCCGCAGCTGGGTTCCCCAATCATACCTGGCTGATCCTCTCCAGAGCCTACCACGTCACCGCAGGCGAGTCGGGATCCCAGCCCGAGTGCTGACGGAAACACCCGAGCGAGTGAGATGCGCTCGGGCGTAACAAGGCGCAGCCTCACCAGGTGTTGCAAATCACAATCAGGACACAGCGGCTATTTAAGCCCGTCATGAACAAGACACGTTGCTAGAACGTACTACCCCCTCGGCTCTAGTTCCCTGTGTTCTCCTTCCTGACTCCCGCGTATTCCTCGTCTCCGCGTTACCCTGTCGATCCTGTGTCTCCACGTTCCTCGCTCCCATCCTTGGTACCCCGAGGAGAGGCTAGCTGTGGCCCCAATCTCCTTACAAAAAGCTTGCCATACTCTTGAAGTGAATTGGGGACCCCGGTCAGAGACAATGTCTTGGGGGATCCCATGGAGGCGGACCACATGGGCGACAAGGAGGTCCGCTGTTTCCGCGGCAGAAGGGAGTTTGGGAAGGGCGACGACATGGACGGCTTTGGAGAACCGGTCGACTAAGGTGAGGATGGTGTCGTTACCCTTCGACATGGGGAGACCGGTTACAAAATCTAACCCCATGTGGGACCACGGCCGACTGGGCACCGGAAGGGGGCGCAGGAGGCCACAAACTCCCGCACATCCTTCTCCATGGTAACCCACCAGAAACGTCACCGGAGGAAATCCACTGTCCGGTGGGTGCCGGGGTGGCACGCGAGTCGACTCGAGTGACCCCACTCCAGCACCTGAGCACGGACACTCGAGGGCACAAACAAGCGATGCGGGGGTCCCCCACCTGGGTCGGGCTGGTCGCACTGAGCCCTCCTCACTACCGCCTCAATCTCCCACGTGACGACTCCCGGGCTGGGGGAATGATTGTGTCCGGGGATTCCGACGGGTCGGACGACTCTCCGGCAAACAGTCGGGAGAGGGCGTCTGCTCGGACATTCTTGGACCCGTGGCGGTAGGTTAGGATGTAGTTGAATCGGCCGAAGAAGAGTGCCCAGCGCGCCTGCCGGGGTTTGAGTCTCTTGGCCGTCTGGATATATGTAAAGTTCTTGTGGTCAGTCCAAACCAAGAACGGTAATGTGGCTCCCTCAAGCCAGTGTCTCCACTCCTCCATTGCCGCATGTACCGCCAGCAATTCTCTGTTGCCAACGTCGTAGTTCCTCTCGGCTGGGGAGAAGCGGCAAGAAAAAAAGGCGCAGGGATGGACCTTTTGATCGTCCTCCGACCGCTGGGAGAGGACGTCCCCGATGCCCGTGTCCGAGGGCGCCACCTCGCAATGAACTGCCTGGAATATCCGGGTGTGAGAGCACTGGCGAGTCTGGGAATAACCCTTAGCGTGAACGAACGCCTTTCTCCGCCTCCGGGGACCAGGATAAAACGCGGAGAGTGGAACGTGAGTGCCGTGAGGGGGGCCGCCACTCTCCCCCATTGAAACCCCTAGATGAACCTCCGATGGAAAGTTTGGCAAGAACCCAGAAACCGTCGGAGTTGTGTCTCTATCAGGTACGGCCTTGCCCACTGCTCCACCACGAGGAATCTTCTTGCCGGGTCCAGCCGGATCTGGCCCCCTCTCACCACGTGTCCCAGAAAAACTTCCACCGACGGTTGTGTGAAAGACACACTTCTCGGCCTTCACCAAAACAGCCGGGTTTTCCGAGAGGACATATGATAGGACTAACCGAACATGCTGGTGGTGTTCCTCTTCCGAATTGGAAAACACAAGAATGTCGTCCAGGTACACCACCACAAAAAGGTTCAGCATGTCCCGTAACAGGTCATTCACTAAGGCCTGGAAAAAGGCATCACCAAAAGGCATCACCAAGTACTCAAAATGACCCAGGTGCGTGTTAAAGGCTGCCTTCCACTCATCCCCCTCTCTGATCCGGACCAAGTGATACGCCCGGCGCAAGTCTAGTTTGATGAACACCGTGAGTGAGTGGTTCAAACGTGGAGGACATAAGGGGAAGTGGGTATTTATTCTTCACCGTGATATCGTTAAGTTGGCGATAATCAATACAGGGCCTCAGGTCGCCCTCCTTCTTCGCCACAAAGAAGAAGCCCGCGGCCACCGGGACGACGAGGGCCTTACAATACCTGAGGCCAGGGACTCTGTGATATAATTGCGCATAGACTCCATCTCAGGGACGGAAAGGTTGTACAGCCGCCCGGTAGGAAGGGCAGCCCCGGGAAGGAGATCTGTGGCGCAATCATAAGGTCGGTGAGGAGGAAGTGCGAGTGCGCTAGTCTTACAAAACATGGGTGCTAAATCATGGTACATTGTGGGGACACCAGTGAGATCCGGGGAAGAGACTAGTGGCCCGGGTCTACTGGACGGGGACTGAGCGGAGCGCAGGCAGTTGGCATGACACGCCACGCTCCAACCAAACACCCGCCCTGTAGACCAGGAGATGTGAGGATCGTGTCTCTCCAACCACGGTCTACCTAACACCAGGGGTGCGGCGGGGGCGTGCATGACTAGGAACCGGGTGGTCTCAATGTGATTTCCCGAGATAGTGAGGGTGACGGAAGCTGTGCTGTGTGTGATCTTACTGAGTGGGCATCCGTCTAAAGCTTGGGCCGTGAGGCGAGTGTCAAGGGGAATGAGCGGCATACCTGCTTGCCGGGCCAGGGAGATATCGAGAAAACTCACGTCAGCTCCCAAGTCAATGAGGGCGCTGATAGGGAGAGTTCCCTACCCCAGGAGAGCGTCACGGGGAACAGGCAGTTCAACGTTCCGGTGGTGGGGGTAGGGTGGTGAGGCTCACTAGTACTCCCTCCACTAGCGAGCCTGATCTTTTGGGCGGGTTGGACAGGCCCGTATGTAGTGGCCCGACTTCCCACAGTATAGACAGAGCCGGGCGCGCATCCGCTGCTCCCGCTCGTCCGTGGGGAGTCGTGACCGACCCAACTGCATGGGCTCCCCATCCGTCTGGGGATCCGACGCTGTCAGGGTTAACGCGGGAAACCGTGGGGAAGAAGAGGGGCTCTGGGTTGGTCTTGAGGAATATCCAGACTGACGAACGCACAGCCCGGGAGTCATAGGAGGGTGGGTCGGGGTCTGGAGTACTGGGAATCTGACTGGTAACAGGAGTGGAGGGGGAAGCGACAGCCAGTGCTGGGTGGTTGAGGATACGGTTAACTGCTACTGTCAGGTGGGTGAACTTGTCCTCGATACTGCCTATCTGCCCGGTGACCTGGGTGAATGCAGTGGCGAGTTCTACATGGAGCTGTGAAAGTTGCATACTATGATCCCTAACAACTTTTCCCAGAACTTGAGTCTCCTGGTCTCCATCTGTCCCCCCCTGTTTACCTTGACTCATTATGGCTAGAATGTTCTGTTAGGACCCAGACACGATCAGGAGTCAGTGAGTAAACAATGGAGAACAGACACAAGTATTATGTTCCACGGGTCTTTATTATAGTCACAGCTAGCTTAGCATAGCTAGTAGGTATAAAATACCTACATATAAATATATATCTAATAATAATAATAATAATAATAATCACTATACTAGTAATATCTCCAAAAGACAAAATACTAATCTTATAACTAATAAACTAATAATATCTATTCTATATATATATATATATATACCTATAAAAAATTTTTATAAATCCTCTAATTACTAATCTTATTCAAACCAAAAATCTTAACAGGCGGGGTTTGAGGGAAGGAGTCAGGGTAGTCCCGGTGGTCAGGGTAGTCCGGTAGTCAGGGGGTCTGTCGGGGAATCCGTCTGCGGGGAAAAAGGGAATTCAGGGAGAGGGGCGTGGAGAGGGTCCGAGGAGGGTAGGGGGTCTGTAGAGGGAGTCACTGGAGCGAGGAGCGGGTCCGAGGAGGGTAGGGGTCCATAGCGGGGTCACTGGAGCGAGGAAACGAGGAGCGAGGAACGTGGAGACACAGGATCGACAGGGTAACGCGGAGACGAGGAATACGCAGGAGTCAGGAAGGCGAACACAGGGAACTAGAGCCGAGGGGGTAGTACGTTCTAGCACTATCGTTCATGACGGGCTTAAATAGCCGCTGTGTCCTGATAGTGTTTTTTGCAACACCCGGTGATGCTGCGCCTTGTTACGCCCAATCGCGTCTCACTCGCTCGGGTGTTTCTGTCAGCACTCGGGCTGGGATCCCGACTCGCCTGCGCTGACGTGGTAGGCTCTGGAGAGGAGCACCCCACAACTCAGGCACCCCTCCTGTCATGTGGGGCAGCATTAGAATGATGCCACCATTTGTAACTCCACCCACGGCTTTAAAACTACCTTTGGCAAAAGTTTGCTATCATTTTCTCGCAAGCACTGGAGTTAAGATAAGATAAGATAAGATAGAACTTTATTAATCCCGAAAGGAAATTATTGTGCCAGGTTGCATAGCATTACAGTACAGTACAACAATAGTGAAATTGAAACAGATTTACAAATATACAATGTACAATGTCAAAATATAAAAATATATAGCCATATATAGGCAAGATAAGATATTCAGACGGCAAAAACGATTTGGCATAATTGAAGTGAAGAATATTGCACAAAATGTTGAAAGGTAATGTAGGAGAGGTATTGGACATGACATTTAGAATATTACACATGATGATGTGAGGAGATGAGAGGTAGTATTACAGATAATATTTATACATAACATGATAATAATAAAAATAATATAGCACATGATGTTGGTCAGTAATAATAATATTGCACGTAATACTGAGGAAAAATGCACATGTTGAATGGTAGTATTGCACATGATATTGCTCAGTGTTCATTGTCTTGTATTTCAACTGTCCCTCCCACAGAGGGGGGAGGAGTTATAGAGTTTGATGGCCACAGGCAGAAAGGAGTTGCTAGCATAATGTCTAAAGGAGTCATATTATATTATGTATACTGTACATTATATACAGGGCTCCAGACTGCGACCAGTTAGTCACATTTTGAGACCATTTCTGGAGACAGTGTGACAGTATATACATTTTATAACCAGGCGCAACTTTTTTTTTTTTTTTAAACATCGTATATCATGGATATACAGTATCATGGATGTGAGGTATTGTCTCTCTTTCCAGCGCCATCATGTAACAACATGCTGTCGCAACACGGACATTAATTGACTGTATGGTTCGCTTCAAGGGTCAGACTACACAATCTTTTTGTCTGTTACGATGGTCACTGTGTCAGATAAGGCGAGATTGATACATTTGTCCCGTGACATGGCCGAGAGACATGACAGACTACACGTTGGTCACCGGCCAATAAACGCTTGCCGACGTGCATGATGTCATCGGAACAGAGGTACTAAGCAAAAAGAATGTAAACAAACTAGCTTGATGCTAATGGCAGCACTCACCGGGCTGCTGAAGTGCCTCGGCTATTTCTCGCCAGCATTTGTCAGCATTTTTTACTCTGTCGTGGTAGTCCCTCATGGAAATTTCAAACAGGGTAGTTGCCAGAGCTCGACAAACCTTTCCTCTGTTTCATAGTTCCATCTACCAGCCATGTTTGTTTATACTGATCCATGCTCCTATTGGTCAATGTCACGGCCGTGATGTGGCACGTAGTGAAGGACATTAGTCTTTCTCTCGGGAAGTCATGAGGCATCGTGAGGCATCCCAGATGCAGCATCGGTTGTCTTCCATAATGTCACACTACACGAGATGCAACGATCCGTTGTCGTGCCCTGTCATCCTACGTCCCGGCATAGCCTGTCCATTGTGAACACAAGCACTCCGGATTAGCTCTGCCCCTCGCCATTGGATTTATTTTAGATTAGGGATGCGGGACTACACGACGAGTCATCTCTGCAGATATTGTGGAAGCACACCCTGAACTGTTGATAGAAAGACGCATGTGCCTATAAGTATTAGACCCTGCTTTTAATAGGCCTAATTAACCAACGCTAAACAATTGTATGATATTTCCCCAAAACATTATTAAATAATTGATTTAATAATTGAATGGAATATGGTTCACTATTCTCAGCAGCGCTCTGCATCCTATCCAGTCACTGCTGTCATGTCAGGTGCACTGCAGTTCACGATCAGTTGGTCTTTTCATGACTTCATTTAAATCGAACTAGCTGTCAGTTGGTCTTTTCATGACTTCATTTAAATACCAGTTTTAATTTGATGAAGAGTCATAGCCACGGATGTATGACAGAGATTGATCTCCTGTGCACAGCTGTTCTAGTTGCTACAGACGTGAGTGGAAATGTCAATCAATTCAGTCCGTTTGACAGTCAAGAAACCATGATCAGCTGGATTATATTTATTTATGATCAGCAGTATTATATTTATTGATGAGCAACAGGATTATATTTATTCATGATCAGTGGGATTATATTTATTTATGACTTAGCTTTCTTTAGGCCTTCTGAGTTTGAGCAAATGACGAACGCCTAGCTCATCAGTGAATGGATCAATTCATGAGAAGAGAAGAAGAAAAAATCACCATCATCATTGTCGACATGTCTCTTGGCTTACAAATATACAAATATAAATTTACCAAACCAACTGACAGGTAGTTCGATTTAAATGAAGTCATGAAATGACTCAGGTTCAGCGCACCTGACGTGACAGCAGTGACTAGACAGAGCGCAGAGCGCTGCTGAGAATAGTGAACCAGATTCCATTCAAATATTAAATCAATGATTTTATGTTTTGGGAAACTATCATATAATTGTTTTAATTAATTTAATTTAATTAGGTCTATTCAAAGCAGGGTCTAATTCTTAAATGCATTTGCGTATTTCTATCAAGAGTTCAGGGCGTAGCAACCGCTGAAGAACAGGGCTGTCTTGACAAGGTGCAAAGGGTGCTGTGGTGCTTGATCCTTGTCCATTTCATTAAGACATTTACATTTACATTTTGGGCATTTGCAGATGCTTTTATCCAAAGCGATCTATCTATCTATCTATCTATCCACCTATCTATCTATCTATATTTGCTAGGTTGCCTGCATAACAACTGGGATAAGAGCAGAAGTGCCATTCTGAGTGCATTACCAACATCTAAGAACAATATGCTAAACAATGCTAAGTACTATTAATAATGCCAAGATGTACAAACACGCAAGTTAGTGCTAAGGTTAAGAGAGGAGATGGAAGGCAGTTGGGGGGGTTATGCAGTCAAGGTGAACTGTGAACAGGTGGGTCTTGAGTCTTGCTGGTGAGCGACTCTACCATCCTGACATTAGCTGGGAGCTCATTCCACCACTGTGGCCAGAACAGAGAAGAGTTGGGACTTGGCAGAGTGATGTTTGCGTATTCTTAGTGAAGGTCGTCTAGCCGAAGTTGTTGAGTGGAGCGATCGTGCTGGGGTGTGGGGTCTGATTAAGACCTCAGAGAACAGTGTCAAAAAAGGAAAAAGGGACATAATGTGTCTGCTTAAGGTTTTCATAATGGTCACAATAACAATCATTATGTTAAGTGCACTGTAGCAAGGCTGCGGCTACCCGCCACAAAAATGTGGCTTTCCTGGGGTTCGACACAGGCAGGATGGCGGTGAAAAGTCAGATTTATTATAAAGTTTGTCAAATGAAACAATGACAAAGCAGATGGTATCTGCTTGCATGCTCCCTGAGTGTGTGTGGTGATGGCTGGTTTAACCTGTGTGCCCTGATTAGGCAATGCCCCGCAGGTGTGCAGTCCCACCCACCCCAAATTCTAACTGGGCCAGGCTAATTAAACTAGCAGCCAAACACACACACTCCACATGTATGTTCTAATAGTGCCATCAATCTCCATCTTTATCTTAATAGGTGCAAGGCGCGCGGGGACCCAGAACCGGCAATCCATTGGATCTCCCCAGATGGTAAGCTGGTGTCCAACACCTCCCGGACACTGGTGTACACCAATGGCACCCTGGACATCCTCATTAGCACGGTGAAGGACACAGGCTCCTTCACCTGCATCTCCTCCAACCCAGCGGGGGAGGCGCACCAGACAGTGGAGCTGCTGATCATCAAACTGCCACACATCTCCAACAACACCAACAGCATCCAGGAGCCCGACCCCGGCTCTTCCGATATATCCACCTCTGCCCGTGCTGGCGCCAACGGCAACAATGTAACAGCCGACGGCAAGCCAGGTGGCGACAAGTGTGTGGTGATCGCCGAGGCCACCTCGTCCACGGCGCTCATCAAGTTCAACTTCCAGAGGAACATCCCGGGCATCCGCATGTTCCAGATCCAGTACAATGGTAGTCAGGATGACTCGTTGGTCTACAGGTAAGCAGGGGTACTTTGAAGGTTTGCAGCGGGTACAAATGTCTAAAGCAAGGAGAAAGGAGAATCTGGTCGAATTAGAGCTAAACAAAAAGCCAAAAATGTTTTCCTTAATGGGATACATGTGCACAACCTCTCACCCAGCTCTGGCTTCAGGGGAGAAATAAGCTAACAGTTGACATTTATTTTTTCCCTTTCTAAAATGTTGGTGAAAGGGGTACTTGGCTGAAAAATATCTTTGAAGGGGGTACATTAATTTGAGAACCATTGAGATATAGGACTGCACAGGTTACACATGGTTAGATTTTGAAGGCCCAACATTATAGAGAATGTGAAGTTATGTCTTCGTCTCCATGTTTATTGTTTGGATGGGGTGGGGGGGGCACCATCTTGTGAAGTACTCGCTGTTCTGTTTACCTGTGCCTGCGTTACTGCTGTATTAATGAATGTTTGGCAAAAAAAGGGTAAAGGGAAAAAAAACGTGCTGTACCGAGAGAAATTAAATGCCAATGATAGTTTGACATACTACAAAAAAAACATCGATCCATATGACTTGGCAGCTCAAAACTGGATTACCGACCCCGATGCACTACCTCCACTCACATACCCCTGGTTTTTGAACTCAGTGTATACACTGTGTGAGTCTGAGTGTTCAGAGTCCAGGTGAACTCTGAACAGGTGGGTCTTGAGTCTCTTGGGGAAGCTGATGAGCAACTCTGCCATCCTGACATGAGCTGGGAGCTCATTCCACCACTGTGGTGCCAGAACAGACAATAGTTGGGACTTGTTTGTTGTTTGCAGTGATCTTTGCCTGTTTTTAGTGAAGGTGGTACCAGTCGTCTAGCCAAAGTTGATGAGCGTAGCGCTCGGGCTGGGGCATAGGGTCTGACTAATGTTTGGAGGTAAGTAGGGGCAGTTCCGCTGACAGCCATGAAGGCCAGTACCAGTGTCTTGAATCTAATGTGAGCGATTAACGGGAGACAGTGGAGGTTGCGGTGTCAGCCAGGCATTTAGAGATGCGTGTTGCGATTTGGGTGTCAGAGGGAGGTAAGGAAAGGAACAGTTGGGTGTCGTCTGCGTAGTAGTGATAGGAGAAGCCGTGGGATGCAATTAGAGGGCCTAGAGAACTAGTGTATAAGGAGTCCAGAAGGGTTCCTAGTACTGAGCCTTGGGGGACTCCGGTGTCAAGAGTGCAGTGTCTGGACAGGGAGCCATTCCACGTGACTTGACAGGTGCGATCTGTCAGGTAGGACGTGAACCAGGATAACACAGTTCCAGAAATGCCAAGCTCTGCCAGAGTGGAGAGGAGGATCTGGTGGTTCACTGTGTCAAACGCAGCAGACAAGTCAAGAAGAATGAACAGCGATGATACAAGAGGAAGAAAAGGGAGAGGGAAAAGCCAAGCTCACAGCTAGCATGTCTCGTCTCGGTTAGCTGAGTCACCAGCAGGGCTCTCTGCTTGTCTTCCTATGACTTTTTGACATTTGTTCAAGATTAAATTAATTAGCTCTATTCCACTGAGCCTAATTGTTGTTTGAACTAAATATTTACCCAGATGAAAGAGGGCTTCAGGAATTGACAAACACATAGATCATTCAGGTAAGGATTTCAGGTATTCTCTGCAAAATCAGTCAAATTAATAATAATCTCCCTACGCATGTTTAATTAGAATCCATCGTCAGGAGACATTGCAAGATCTTGGGTCAACTGTCAGCAATCGAACTGATGACGAATGGCTGTTGTAAAAGTTGAAAATATAAATCTTCTGCCTTCTACTTGCCCTTGGATCCTGTCGCTGTCTCTCTCTCTCTCTCTCTCACTCTCTCTCTCTCTCTCTAGATCATGTCTGCGACGGCTGCCAATGTACCTGTTGTACAATGAGCTTTTGGAGATGCATTGTTTCTTGGGCTTGTGTGACCATGAGTTGTGATTAGAGTATATTGGTAAATGCTTGACCTGTGTGGGTCCCTGGATTGTTTCACTCCATTTGTTTGTGTTAATGCTTAAAACAGGTTGGACACACTACGTTGTGTGAGATACGTAGTCATGTCAAATTTAGCTGGCTTGAGTTTGGCATGTTATGATTTGTGCATATTTTCTATGCTAAATGCCGTACCTGTGAGGGTTTCTGGATAATATTTGTTTTGTCTTGAATTTCCAATAATGAAATCCATACATTTGCTTAAATTGAGCATATTTTGTCCATTGTGATTACTTTGCGATGTAACTATAGGTAATCATGTGATTAATATCGGCTAAATATTTTAATGGATTGGCAGCCTTAATTGTATATATGTGTATACATAATATATATATATATATTCGGGCTGCCAAAATAAATTGAATCAATTAATTACAGAAAAATACAAAATAATTAAAGGTTAATCGTGCTCTATGATGCTCTATGTTTCAAGTTTCAAGTTTTAAGTATTTTATTGTCACTTCACAGTTTACACAAGTATAAGCAGTGAGTGAAAATCTTGTGCGCAAAACGCCCGACAGACGACCGCAGTTATAAAAGAATAGAAATAGAAATAGAAATAGAATAGAAAACTATATTAACAAGTTACAAAAAACTAAACAAAAGAAAACTATATAAGATAAAATAAAGTATACAAAAATATTAAGGGGAGCAATACACATATAAATCAATGTAATAAAATATACACTGTTCTACACTGACATGTAGGAAATTATGTTTCGCAACAGTCCTCTTTGCATCCATAGCGGTCAACTACATCCATAGACATACAGTACTGTATAATCGCTGCCTGTTATATGTATTGATTGTTAATCTCAATAGCAGTCTGCGTTTCAAGCCTACTTGCACTGCGGTAGGTGAAAATAGGTTGCTTTGATAATGTGATAGTTGTATCAGTAAAACAGTTTTGTTTTGGATATCTGTTTGATATCTAGACTAAGATATCAAACAGGAAAACAACCTAAAAAACAAACATCCCAAAAATATGGATGCATTAAAGAATGCTTCAAATGCACGCCGAGATGCACCCACTTATTATATCCCCCTCATCCGTGAACTGCCTTTCACTACACTATTTTACATATGATTAAAATGTAAATATACATTCCTCCAATATCCTCCAAATACATAGAACATTTTTATTTGATAACATATAAGGCAACATGTTGGTTTTGGCACCAATTTTCTCCAAAAGAGTGATCTGCACTACTTATCGAACAGGTAAAACAACCAAAAATACAAATATCTCCAAGACATCTATGTGTTAAGGAACACTCTATACATAGGATATTTAGGTGAAATGAAGAAGCATGAAATACTGAAACTGTAAACATTTGACATTTGTTTCTCAGTCGTGATGTTTATTTGTTGCATGCCTGATGTAAAAGGATCATAAATCTACCTGTGACAGATTAACCAACTCAATTGCTATATGGATTGTAATGGATTGCAGGCCAATTTCGGTGGTTGAGGACAGGTTAAAAGGGTGCGATAATTAGATTATTTAATCACAAAACCTGTAATTAGTTGGATAAATGTTTCCTTGGCAGCCCTAATATATATACAATTAGGGCTATTAACAAACAATGATACTTCTGAAGGGCATTATTGTGCATATTGTCCATATCTCGACTAATATCTGCATTATTCATCCACCCATGGCCTCATCCACTTATCCTCATGTGTGGATCCCATGCTGATCAGATATGTCCAGGCTTTGTTATGAAATGTAGAGGTTTCTGCTCCTCTCTCTCTCCCTTTGTCCCTTTTCCCTCTGAGACAGCTCAGCTCGGATCCTTTGTGAGATAAAAAAGAAGCCAGTGTTTGTCCAAATGGAAGTAAAGGGCCTTATTGTTCTGGATAACAATGCTTCATCTCAATTCATACAAGATGTCGCGGCCATGTCTAGTCTCCGTCGTGGTAGCTCCGTGGAGATTAAAAATGAATAACTTATTATTTTGCACAAATACATCGGCACTAACAACGTACAAGAGATACACGTCTGGCCATTAAATTTGGTCTACAACAAAGTTTCTTAGATACTTTGTCCATCAATCCTGAGTGGCCGGTGGAGATCGTACGAGTGAGCCACAATAACAACAACATTGGTGACCCCTCTCCAGGGAAATGGAGAAGGAAACACAGGGGGAAACTGAACAGGGTTCGGACACAGAACAGGCTGAGATTCCAGGTCCACCGTCCACCTCTGCCTAACATCCTTCTAGCTAATATCCAATCGCTGGAAAATAAGTTTGATGATGTCAGGGCTAGGATTTGAGTCCATGTCCATGTTTTTTGTCTGACGGAAACATGACTGACCCCGCTGGTGCTGGATCAAGTCATTTACCCGACGGAGTCCTTCTCTGTTTTCCGAGCGGAGAGGATGGAAGAGTAAATCCAGGGGGGAGGGGTTTGCTTCATGACCAACAACAACTTGTGCAACGCAAAGGATATTAACACTCTTTCTCGTTCCTGCTCGCCGAGCCTGGAGCATCTGACGATCTCTTGTCATCTATTCTATCTTCCCCGGGAGTTCAGCACAGTCATCAGTATAGCCGTCTACATCCCACCAGAAGCGGACACTGACATGGCACAATCTGACCTACATGATGGTGGTGGCGGGGACTTTAATAGGGCTAACCTAAAGAAAGTCATGCTGAACATCCATCAGCACATTACGTGTGCTACCAGGGGAGAAAGAACTTTGGACCACTGCTATACGCCATTCAAGAGAGGCTACAAGGCTGCCTCTTCTGCAAGTCAGACCATGCTGCCATTTTCCAGCCGTTGGAGTGTAAACAAAGGATAGTATGGGAGGCGCTAGTGACAAGGGATGTAAAGTGGTGCTCTGACCAAACAGAGGCTGATCTTCAGGAGATCTGGGACATTTTCTCATCCAGTTCCAGCAATGCCAGGAAGTTTACAGACGCAGTGACGAGCTACATAGCAACGCTAGCAGACAGAGGGCTCTGCAGATGGTAGTGCGTTTGGCTGAACGCACTATTGGCACTACACTCCCCACCCTGCAGGACCTGCACTCCAGGAGGTGTCGAACCAGAGCCTGCAGGATCATGTAGGATCCTCACCACCCCAACAATGAACTGTTCCAAATGCTGCGGTCAGGCAAGCGCCTCTGCAGTCACGCTGCTAGAACAGAGAAACTAAAACTGAGTTTCTTTCCGCAGGCCATCAGGACTGTGAACTCTGACCTCACCAGGGCCCCCTCACTGCCCCTCCCACACACTCACTTACACACATGCACACATAGTTACTACACAGTACATACACTCACATCATTTTTACGACATATGTAACTTATTACGTAACTTATAACATACATACATGCAAACATACATAGTCATAGTCTTACTTCTATATTTTCTTCATATTTTGTACATTTTTATATACATATACTATACTCAAGGTGGCTGTGGATCAGGAGGGGAGAGCCGCTGGGTTAGAGCTACTTGGACACAAGCTGGGGCTTGATCAACCCTGGCTGGATTTCCTAGAGGAGGGTGTCTGATAGCTGAAAGTACAATCTGTACAATCTGTTGTAGAAGAAGGCTGCATAGTATTCTGCTGTTGGTAAGTGGAGAAACAGAATCAGTGTTGTATTTCTGAGCTATTCTTGGAGATGAACTGGTAGAGCCATTTTCTTAAAAGCTAATCCTGTAGCAGGACTGGTAGAGGTATTGATCTTAAACTACCTGTAGCAGTGTTTGTATTTTACTTAAACTAACATTGTAAAGTAACCTATTGCAGTGTTGGTTTTACTTGAAACTAATCTTGTAACAGGACTGGTAGAACTATTTCTCGTAAACTAACCTATTGCAGTGTTGGTTTTACTTGAAACTAATCTTGTAGCAGCGTTGGTAGAGGTATCTATCGTAAAGTAACTTGGATAACAGTGTTGGTTTGTTGGGGTAGTGTTGGTAAAAAGGAACCTTGTTGTAGTATTGTTGGCAGAGATATTGGTCAAATTCACTTATTACAGAGCTGCTGTTGCAAACTTGATCATTAGCATATTAAGAGGTGGACACGCCCAGGGATAATCACCCAGTTTCGGGCATTCAGCTGTAGTCAATTGAGGTAACGACAAGGAGGAGCTTAACCCTGGCATGAGTTCAAGTTCAAGTTCAAGTATTTTTTATTGTAACTTCACAATTTACACGTGAGTATAAGCAGTGAGTTAAAAACTTTATGTGCAAAACGCCCGACAGCCGACAGTAATTATAAAGAATACAAATAGGCTAAAATTACAAAATAGAAATAGAACTATATATAGAATTCTATATAAAATAAGTAAATGAAATCTAAAATGAAACTGGAAATATACAGTAAAATATCCATACACATATAAATCGATGTACTAAAAATATACATTGTTATATGCTGACATTCACAGAATGTCACGGGATACCTTCCCAGACAGTCGACACAACACTAGCACCAGCAGTTGGCACCAGGACTAGCACTAACACCAGCACCAGCACTAGCAGTAACACTAGCACCAGGACCAGCACTAGCAGTAACACCAGCACAGCACTAGCACCAACACTTAGCACTAGCATTTAGACATTGATGCCGAACTTGTTCAGCAGCCTGATGGCCTGACTGTGGAAGCTGTCTCTGAATCTGCTCGTGTGGCATTTGATACTGCGGTATCGCCTGCCTGACGGTAGAAGTGTGTACAGTTCGTGGCTGGGGTGGTTATTGTCTTTAATAATCCGTTTGGCCTTGGCCACGCACCGCCTGGTGTATATATCCAGGAGGGAGGGAAGCTCACCTCCAACGATGTACTGGGCCGTCCGCACCACCCTCTGTAGTGTTTTACGCTCCAGTGCGGTGCAGTTCCCGTACCAGACGGTGATGCATCCTGTGAGAACACTCTCGATGGTACAGGAGTAGAATGTTCTGAGGATGCGGGGGCACATGTTGAATTTCCTCAGTCGCCTGAGGAAATACAGGCGTTGTTGGGCCTTTTTCACCACGTGTGTGGTGTGCGTGGTCCATGTGAGGTCCTCGGAGATGTGCACGCCGAGGAACTTGAAGCTGCTGACCCTCTCTACTGCAGCACCGTCGATGGAGATGGGGGCGTGCTCTCCTCTCCGCTTCCTGTAGTCCACGATCAGCTCCTTGGTCTTCTTGACGTTGAGGGCGAGGTTGTTTTCTTGGCACCACTGTGCCAGTGATCCAACCTCCTCCCTGTAGGCTGTCTCGTCGTCGTCGGCGATCAGACCCAACACTGTCGTGTCGTCAGCAAACTTGATGAAGACGTTGGAGCTGTGCATAGCCATGCAGTCGTGGGTGTACAGGGAGTAGAGGAGAGGGCTCAACACGCATCCCTGAGGGGCTCCAGTGTTGAGGGTCAGCGGCTCTGAGGTGGTGCTGCCCATCCTCACCACCTGGCGGCGGCCCGACAGGAAGTCCAGTATCCAGCTGCACATGGTCGGGTGCAGGCCTAGACTCCTGAGCTTTGGTGTCGAGCTTGGCAGGAACTATCGTGTTGAACGCTGAGTTGAAGTCCACAAACAGCATTCTCACACAACAGTTCTTCCCCTCCAGGTGAGAGAGGGCAGTGTGAAGTGCCATGGCAATGGCGTCGTCGGTGGATCTGTTTTGACGGTAAGCAAATTGCCATGGGATCCAGCGTGGCAGGCAACATGGAACAAAATGAAGTCCTTGACCAGCCTCTCGAAGCATTTACTGGCAATCGAGGTGAGGGCTACAGGTCTCCAGTCATTCGGGCAGGTTACCTTGGGGTGTTTAGGGACAGGAACGATGATGGACATCTTGAAGACCTCGGGAACAACAGCCTGGGACAGGGACAGGTTGAAGATGTCTGCGAAGACTCCTGCCAGCTGGTCTGCGCATGCTCTGAGGACGCGTCCCGGGATGTGGTCTGGTCCCGCCGCCTTCCGGATGTCCACCCGCTTGAAGGCTCTGCGCACGTCAGCCTCTGAGATGTTCAGCAGGCTGGCCTCCTCAGGCAGCGCTGACTTCGACGGGCTGCCGTTCACGTCGAACCGGGCGAAGAAGGTGTTTAGCTCGCCAGGGAGGGAGGAAGAGGAGTTCTCTACACCGCTGGTTCTCCCTCTGAAGTCCGTGATTGTCTGCAGCCCCTTCCACACACCCCTCACGTCGTGGCTCTTGAATTTGCCCTCCACCCTGTTCTTATACTCCCGCTTGGCAGAGCCGATGGTCTTGCGGAGGTCGTAGCGGGCTCTCGTATATTCCACCATATTCCCGGAGTCAAAGACGGCGTTACGCGTGCGGAGTGCGGCGCGAACATCGCCATTAATCCATGGTTTCTGGTTGGGATAAATCCGAACCGACTTAGTAGGAACAACATCGTCTATGCATTTCTTGATGAACCCGGTGACTGAGGACGCGTACTCACTGATGTTATTGTCCGACGCAACCCGGAACATATTCCAATCCGCATCACAGAAGCAATCCTGCAGCATAGACTCCGATTGGTCCGACCAGCATTGGACCTCCTTCACAGCGATTGGTTGCTGCTTCAGTCTCTGCCTGTAGGCGGGGAGTAGTTGGATCGAGCGGTGATCTGATTTGCCGAACGGTGGGCGGAGGAGGGACTTGTAGCCGTCCCGGAAGGGGGTGTAGCAGTGATCCAGGATTCGTTTGCCCCGTGTGTTGCTTGTGATGTGTTGGTAGAACTTCGGGAGAACTTTTTTCAAGTTCGCGTTATTGAAGTCCCCCGCCACGATGAAAGCAGCCTCCGGGTGAGCCGACTCCTGTTCGCTGATAGCCCCATAAAGTTCCTTCAGCGCTATGTCCGTGTTGGCTTGAGGGGGAATGTACACAGCAGTCACGGTTACTGCTGTAAACTCCCGCGGTAGCCAGAATGGTCGGCACATAAGCATCAGGTACTCCAGGTCCGGGGAACAGAAAGACTTGAGGGTCTGCACATGACTTTGGTTGCACCAAGATCTATTTATCATGAGACATACCCCCCCTCCACGATCTTTACCGGAGAGAGCCTTTGTTCTGTCCGCGCGGTGGACGGAAAATCCTGTCGGCTCGATGGCTGAGTCGGCAACCCCCTCCGACATCCATGTCTCCGTCAGGCAGAGCCTTGTGCACTTAGCTATTAATACAGAGCTAGTATCTTAGCGTCAGCTGTAGCGTCAGGCCCTGCAAACGAAGACCCAGAACAAAGACAAGGGAGTCATTCTGCGGGAGTCCCAGAACAAAGACAAGGGAGTCATTCTCGGGAGTCCGTCCAGGTAGTCCTACACCTTCCCTCCTCCTGTGCTAGACATGTGCCGACAGTCCATTACAGTCTGGACATCCTACCGCGGCAGGTGTCACCGAAGACCCTCCACTCGCTGCCGCCACCCCTCCAATCTCCTCTACCCTACGATCTCAACCTACACAGGCCTTGATGTCAGAGGGGGACTCTGGAATTGCCAATCGTCGGTCAAGAAAACTGAGACCATTCTGGCCTACGCCGCCCTCCAGTCTCTCCACTTCCTGGCTCTCACAGAGACCTGGATCACCCCGGAAAATACCGCCACCCCTGCCGCCCTTTCCACGACCTACTCTTTCACACACACTCCCCGACCCTCTGGGCGAGGTGGGGGAACAGGACTCCTCATCTCTCCAAAGTGGTCATACCAGGTCCTTCCCCTGGAACACCTGACCAGATCTGCACTTGAACTCCATGCTGTATCTGTTACCCTTCCGATCAAGCTCAACATTGCCGTGATCTACCGACCACCGGGTCCTCTTGGCGACTTCTTCGACGAGATGGATGCCCTCCTCAGCTGTTTTCCTGAAGATGGCACCCCACTTGTCGTTCTGGGCGACTTCAACATCCAGCCAGAGAAGTTACAATCACCCGAATTCATCAACTTCTTCGCCACATTCGGTTTGGCGCTCACTCCTTCTCCTTCCACCCACAGAGCCGGGAACCAACTTGACCTTGTCTTCACAAGGTCCTGCGCCACTTCGGCACTCTCTGTTACCCCCCTCCCTGTGTCTGATCACCATTTTGTCGCTTTCTCCCTCCCCCTAAAATCTCCCACCTCCCTACCTGCTACGCCTCACATCGTCACCTCCCGTAGGAACCTGAAAACTCTCTCTCCCTCTACTCTCTCTGCAACTGTCCTCTCCTCACTACCTCCCCCCCAACAATTCTCCCTCTTGTCAGTAGAGGAAGCGTCCTCCACTCTGACTTCTTCTCTCTCCTCATCCTTCGACTCACTCTGTCCACTTATCTCCAGACCAGCACGAGCCTCTCCTCCACCTCCCTGGCTGTCCGAAACTCTGCGGGCTCATAGAACAGAGTTGCGGGCAGCTGAGAGAAAATGGAGAAAATCTGACTCTGCTGATGATCTCTCTCACTACCTCCACCTCCTCTCATGTTTCACCTCTACTGTGTCAGCAGCCAAATCTGCCTTCTATCTTACAAAGATCAACTCTTCCGCCTCCAACCCCAGGAAACTTTTTTCCATGTTCTCCTCCCTCCTCAACCCTCCCTCCCCTCCTCCTCCCTCCTCCCTCTCAGCAGATGACTTTGCCACCTACTTTACAAAGAAGGTGAAGGACATTACCTCCTCTTTCACCCCTGCTTCTTCCCTCACTCCCCCTTCACCCACCCCTACCAGCCTTACCTGCTTTAACCCCCTCTCCTCTGAAGAAGTCAACAGGCTTGTGACATCCAACCATGCCACCACCTGCCCCCTTGACCCAATCCCGTCCTCTCTTCTCCAAGACATCTCGGGCGACATCCTTCCCTTCCTCACCACCCTAACTAACACCTCCATCACTTCAGGCCTGTTTCCGACTGCCTTCAAGACCGCCAGAATCAAGCCACTCCTTAAGAAACCCACCCTGGACACCACCGACGTCCGACACTACAGACCTGTGTCTCTCCTATCATTCCTCTCCAAAACCATAGAACGTGCTGTCTCCACCCAACTATCATCCTATCTCTCCGAGAACAACCTGCTCGACCCTCATCAGTCAGGCTTCAAAGCGGCGCACTCCACGGAGACGGCCCTGCTTGCAGTATCAGAGTCCCTTCGCGACGCCAGAAGCTCTTCCCTCTCATCCGTGCTCATCCTCCTTGACCTGTCCGCCGCTTTCGACACAGTGAACCACCAGATTCTCCTCTCCACCCTGGCAGAGCTTGGCATCACTGGAACTGCGTTATCCTGGTTCACCTCCTACCTGACAGATCGCACTTATCAGGTCACATGGAATGGCTCCCTGTCCAGACCCTGCACCCTTGACACCGGAGTACCCCAAGGCTCAGTACTGGGACCCCTTCTGTTTTCTTTATACATTAGATCTCTCGGCTCTGTAATCACATCCCACGGCTTCTCCTACCACTGCTATGCTGATGACACCCAACTGTTTCTCTCCTTCCCCCCCTCAGACACCCACATCGCAACACGCATCTCAAAATGCCTGGCCGACATCAGCAGATGGACGACCGCCAACCACCTGAAGCTCAACCTCGACAAGACTGAGCTTCTCTTCATACCGGGTAAAGACTGCCCTCAGATGGACCTACTTGTCACCATCGAGGACATCGAAGTCTCCCCTGCACCCACGGCAAGGAACCTTGGCGTGGTATTGGATGACCAGCTGTCCTGCAACGCCAACATTACCTCTGTGGCCCGATCTTGTAGAATTGCTCTCTACAACATCCGCAAGATCCGGCCCTTCCTCACACGTGAAGCAGCGCAGATCCTGGTCCAAGCGCTCGTTATCACTCGTCTCGACTACTGCAACTCTCTCCTGGCTGGACTCCCCGCCTCAACAATCAAGCCCTTACAACGCATCCAGAACGCAGCAGCACGCCTCGTGTTCAACCTACCTAAATTCTCCCATGTAACCCCCCTCTTCCGCAACCTCCACTGGCTCCCGGTAATCGCTCGCATTCGATTCAAGACACTGGTACTGACTTTCATGGCTGTCAACGGAACCGCCCCTACCTACCTCCAAAAATTAGTCCGACCCTACGCCCCAGCCCGAGCACTCCGCTCGGCAACTTCTGCCAAACGACTGGTACCGCCTTCACTAAAAACAGCCAAACATCGCTCTTCCAAGTCCCAACTCTTCACGGTTCTGGCTCCGCAGTGGTGGAATGAGCTCCCGGCTCATGTCAGGACAGCCGAGTCGCTCGCCAGCTTCCGCAAGAGACTCAAGACCCACCTGTTCAGAGTTCACCTGGACTCTACATAACCCCCCCCCCTAGCACTAACCTGCGTGTTTATATGTCTTAACACTTATTAATGGCACTTAGCATTGTTGTTCGTTCTCAGATGTTGTATCATGCTTAGAATTGCACGCCTGCCCAGCTACTTATGCAGGCAACTTGGCAATTATGAAACTCGTTCTATTCGTCTCGTAAATATGAATGCTCGAAAACAGCTCTATTCTTATCTTCAGGTACCACAGTGATATATTGCTGCCTCTCCTTCAACAAATGTACTCTTTGTAAGTCGCTTTGGATAAAAGCGTCTGCCAAATGCCCTAAATGTAAATGTAAATGTAAATGAAGTTGAAGTTTCAAATTTTTTTATTGTCACAGGCTACATGATAAAAAATGCAAGCAGAAGTTGTAAAAGGTACAAAAAATAGCAACAATTATTTAATTTAATTTAACACATGTATTTTTTATACATGTGTGCCATTGTGATAATGAGAGAGAGCCTATGTACAGTACAATCAGAGTGCTAGAAACAGCTATACACGGACAGTCTTCTTCTTCTTCTGAGCTGCTCTCTGGCAGGGGCCTTCTTCTGAGCTGCTGTTTGGCAGGTGGCAGGTGATGTCTTGAGCCTCATCATAACAGAATTCTCTGATCTTCTCAGAAAGATACTTCTGTCTGGCCATGTCCAGTCCAGGTGGGGCTTGTACCTGAAGACCATCTTTGGGGGGCTGGACATCAGCGTTGCGCAGCAGCTGAAACCTGACTGGTGTTGCATCACAGTGTTCTCTGGCCTTAACCACACCAGGCATCCCAGCATCAAGGCTGTAATAGAACAGAAGGAAGATAGTACATTAAAATATTGCCCACAGATAACATACAACCATACCATGTCCATAAAATAGAATAGCTAATACATGACAATGATAATTACCTGAAGTGCTGGTAACTCTTAATGTTTGGGAGCTTTTTGAAGTAGCTACTCAGATGCTGGTGCCAGTTGTAGCTTTCAACAAGCACTGTGCCGTCCTCCAGTCCGACAAGCTGTGGGATGTTGACTAGCTTCACAGGAGTGCTGTCTCTCACAACCCCAGCGATGTCAGTGTCCACTCTGGTCTTCCTGAAGCGCTGCTTGACCAGGCCGAAGCACCAGTTGGGGGCAAACTTGGTGTGGCCTGCAATCAGGAAGTGGAGGTCCAGCTTCACGTGAAGCACAAAATTGTTCTTGTTTTGTCCACTGCAGTTGTCACAATGAAGGTCCACGTGTGTTTCTCCAACTCCATAGTTGTTGAAGAAATGATGCACATAGTTGATGACTGCATTGCTGCCCTTGCTTCAGGCCATCCCTTCATCGATCAGGTAGTTCACTTGCTTCGGCATCCCTTCACAGCAGACACCAAAAAGGCCATACTTGCGTGGAGTCAAAAAGTACATGGGCCCAGGCTGATGAGGGTCAGAAGGGAAGTGGACCTAAGAGAGGAGGCGATATAGAACAAAGGGGAAGAGAAGAAAAAGACAAGATGCATTGAAAATCAACATCACAGAGGTGTGTGTGTGTGTGTGCGTAAACCAAATCATAGGTGTTGTCATAGGATTAACTTATTCTCACCTGCTATGCAAAATCAAAACTGTCTTCTCCCTGCTTGCAGGTGTGGAGAGGCCAAGGGAGAGATCCAACTTCTCACAGGTCTTGGCACAGGCAGCCTTCATGTCATTGTAGAGTGACCGCTCCTTTGCAACACTGTCGAGATGCTGTAGCTGCTTCTTTAGCTTGGCTGATTTCACCACGTCAGGCAGGTTGGCACTGCGGAACACGTGGTAGTTGTTCTTCTGGCACAGCCAGCACATGTCTGTCTTGGTTTTGGTTCTTGTTATGTGAGGGAGCAGTGACTTCCACAGCCTCCGGAAGCTCTCCAGACTAACAACACGTTGCCCTGCAAAAAAAGGATATTATGAGTATGAACTTGGACAAATACAGGTGTACATATTCACACAACAGTAGTTTTTTATTACAAAAACATTAACACTTCCATTATCTATCTCTTTTCGAGTCTGCTGGCATTTGCAATCAAAGCTTTCTATCTTCATCTCCTCTGCATCCTCCAGACCAACTGTATCGATCTCATTTGTGTCCAACTCTGTAACGGTGGTGTCCATTGTTACAGCATGTTCAATGTCGATCCAATTGTCCTCGTCCTCCTCCTCATCACCAGAACACAAACTCTTGATTGACATATGTTCGGCATCGTCAATGCCCCTACGCCTACGATCTTAATCAGAAAGTTTGTTAATAGCAAGGGCAACTTGAGAATACGAAGCGTCCACCATAGTACCGTGGTCACACTTGTAAACAAATACGCTGTGGCCACGCTGGTTTATTCATGGTGGTGGCTCGACCGAAACTAGCCAACGAAACGGAATATGTTAATTAAACGCCACCCCTATCACACCCCCAAACCCAGACCTGACCATAAACCTGCCTACTTTGATGACAAAGTATGACTTTGCCCCCTAGTGCATTTTGAGAAATGCCGACATCCGAACCAAACCTCCGGTGGGGGTCACATAATGTGTCCTGCTCACCACCCAGGAGCTCACCACTCACTTGTCACCACCCAGGAGCTCAGTGACGTACCTACATTTACATTTACATTTAGGACATTTGGCAGACGCTTTTATCCAAACACACAAACACACAAGACCAAACACACAAGACCAACAGAATGAATGACGACACTTTTCATTCAGATAACACCCATTTAGGGTACAGGCCTAAAATTATAAAATACTTATAATAATCCAATCCAATCCAATAATATATTGGATTGGATTTGGATTGGATTTATCATAAATTAAAATGGAAGAGGACAGGGAAATCATCTTACCTGCATGGCTAAAGCAGTGTTTTCAACTTTGCCAGCCTGTCATATTATATATTATATATATATTATATATTCAACTTGTGCTTCTGCAGCGCCAGCGTTGCCTTCAGTTGGTCTTTGTTGTGTTGGACCCGCTTCATCATCTCAAGAGTTGAATACCAGTGCGTTGGTACATCCTGGACGAGTGACTCCTCTTTTTGACCATGAGAGGCTTGCTGAACTTTCAGCTCTGCGGTGGTTGTTGGACTGTGTTTGAAATGTCCAACAATTTTCTAATACTTGGCTAAAGCATCGACAAACCCGCTGTGACATAGAGCCTGTTACGGCTCCCCCACCCTCACCTCCAGTCCATCCCTTTCCCCTCCCGCTACACGCCCTTCACACTCCTCTGCGCGCCGCCGTGGAACGGGGATACGACGTTCCGACTCTCCGGAGTTCCCCCCGGCTGTTGGGCACTCACGTCCCCCATCCCCCGCCGGCTCTGTCCTCTCGGCAGGCTCCTCCCACTCCTCTCACCTCTCGGAGTCGGACATACCCGGCACGTCGGCGCAGGCGCAACAGTGGAGCAGCAGTGACGCTGCATACAGCGCGACTCTCTGCACCGGCGCCCCATTCCCAATGACCGCACCTGCCCCTGATCGGCAATCACTGCGCGCCCTACAAGAACCTGGCCTGCATTCCACTCGGCGCCAGAACGTCCTCTAAACTACGGGTGGTAATGTATCTCCCTTACCACACACTGTAGCAGCTATCTCTCACCAACTAACTCTTTGCAGTTGTTGCGCCAAGCTCTGTTTCCCTGTTTTGCTCCACCCGGGATTACTATCCCTCACCCCCCTTCTCCTTCTCATCCCTCCAGAATCCCGGACCCCCCTGCTGTGTTCAAGCCAACCCGCAGAGCCATTCACCCCACATCCCATTTATTTATGTGGCATCATCTGTGGCAAATTCTGTGTTGGATTAAACCGCCTTTGGGCTTGAACTTCACCTACGCCTCCTCCTTTGCTGTGCGCCTGGGTCTCACCTCAACCCCCCCTAACAGAGCCACTGTGATTACCCTCTGTATAATGTGTGCTACACAGGGCATATGCTCGTATGCTAGTATTCTTGCTGCCGCCATCATGTTGCGAGCACTACCTGTTCTTACAGTGGTGATCTTGTCCACAATCTCCCACTCCTGTGCAACTGGCTAGCGCATGCTCCGGGAAAATACCTTTCATTTGTTTTCACCACACCTAAAGTGAGTGCAGTTGCCATTTGTAATCTATGAGGTGTGCCTTTTACACCGAGGTAGTTACGGTTGCTTACAGTGGTCTCCAGTCAGTGCAATACATGTAGCTTGTGCCAATTCCTCCACTTCATTTGCCTTTTCACTGCCATTCAATTTGTGAATTCTTGCGACAATAGTTCCTCTCGAAGGTGGCTTATATGATGGGTCGCCTGAGGCGATCTGGACAATATCTTGTAGCCCCTGGTCTTCAACAATGTTGATGGGCCTCCAGTCCATGGGGATCCATTTTGCGATTGCGTTGGTTAATTTAGCTGTTGTCACGTTGTTGAGATTCTTGTCCTGCTAGTGCTAGCGTTAGCTTTAGCATTAGCAAACACGTGCTTTCCCCAAAGATGAATTTTCCGTTCAACACAGCGGGGAATATCTTCAGTCATCGTGTTAGCTGCGTTCGCCATGTAATCGCACAAAAACAACAGGTGCGTTTGCCATGTAATCACACAATAACGGTATAAATCCGTGATGGAAATACGGGCTGAAGTTTGGGTCAAACTTGGTGATATGATTAATTTGCCTAAACATTTTTTAGGTTTAGGTTTCCAGATGAGGTTTCATCTTAACGTGTTAACATTGACAGCCCGGATATATATATATATATAGTATTTCATCTAATCATTTCACTGTTTTAATCTCACTGTTTTAATTAAATAAAAAGCTCTTCTAGGGAAGGGTGCTGAAAATTTGCATCCTCCATCTAACTCTCTACGTCCATCTAACTCTCGCTACCTCCATCTAACTCATGGTACCTCCATTTTACTTATTCTATCTGCATCTAACTCTCCCTATTTCCATCTAACTCACTCTCTACCTCTACCTCACTCTCTTTCTACCCCCACCTAACTCTCTCTTTACCTCCATATAACTCTCTTCCAATCCCATCTAATTCTCTCTCT
Source organism: Coryphaenoides rupestris (assembly GCA_002895965.2). Classification (NCBI taxonomy): domain Eukaryota; kingdom Metazoa; phylum Chordata; class Actinopteri; order Gadiformes; family Macrouridae; genus Coryphaenoides; species Coryphaenoides rupestris. The sequence continues at coordinate 397,439 of PIJE02000175.1, read as the reverse complement.
ACCTCCCTCTAGCTCTCTCTACCTCTATCTAACTATCTCTACCTCTATATAACTATCTTTCTACCCCATCTGACTGTCTTCCTCCATCTATCTCTCTACACCATCTCACTAATCCTCCCATCACCTATCTCCCTCTCCCTCCATTGTGCCATCATACTCTTAATCTGTTTTCCCATTGTTTAGTTTCTTTATTGGTTGTTGGTTGTTTTCAACAAGCATGCATCAAGCCACTTGCCTGCCTTGCTTTTATTCTGTTTCACAAGCTGCACGTTGAAGGATGTGTCCAAGAGCTCAAATGCATTACACACACACACACACACACACACACACACACACACACACACACACACACACACACTCACACCCTTGCTCATTTGCTCACACACTTGCTCTCACTTACAAACATACGCTCACTCACACAAACACTCTTACACTCTCACTCACACACAAACACCCTCACTCACCCTGGCACACAGAGAGAGAGAGAGAGAGAGTGTTTCATCCTGGCTGAGCGTCCCCTCTGGGCCAGGTATAACACCTGGCTCAGCTGTGCTCAAAGCATAAGATAACATCCGCCTGTATCCTGTCGTAATGTTCCAATTCAGTCTTTATGGCCCCATAAACACAAGGAGGGCCGGCGCTACATTGAGGCCGCTATAAGTGCTCCGGGGGGGCTTCATGTGGTGGACAGGAGGAGGGTTAAGGTGAGATTTAGATGAGTCATCTAGAGCCCATGAGGGCAGGATGGAAGGAAGAAGGAACAGATGCAGGGATGCTGGGAATGAAGAGGAAAAGAGAGAAAATCAATGGAGTTATCAGTGAGAAGAGGTGTTTTAAGGCCAATTAATAATTGGAGAATATAACAAAGGAGGTGTAGGAGGTTGTATCGTCAATAAACACAGAGGAAGTGTAGCTTCAGAGAAGACAGAAAAGGTTTAGCATCAGAGAACACAGAGAGGGTGTAGCATCAGAGAACACAGGGTGTAGCATCAGATAATACAGTGTGTAGCATCAGATAATACAGGGTGTAGCATCAGATAATACAGGGTGTAGCATCAGATAACACATAGGTAAGGGGTAGCATCATTGCCACAATTTCAAATACAAAAAACAAGTCAAACAATAAAAATCTGACAGGTTGAAGAAAAAGTGAACAATAGCCCCTTTTACACAGAGATACTAGACTAATGGCAGATTTGTGCAAGCAATGTGTTTGTGCAATCAGAAATACAAGAAATTTAAGAGATATGATAAATCCGCACACATAACATCATCAAAAAGCCTATCCTGGAATGCCGTCTTACGTGTTTTACACGGACATCGATCAAGCTTTGTTATTTGCTCTGATGCCGGCATAAAGGCAGAATGAAATTGAATGATACATCGGTGTGAAGTTTTTAAAGACGACGCGGCTGAGCTCTGTGTCAGAATGGGGGGAAGGTATTAATAAAGGAGGTGTCAGAGGCTAGAGAGACAACAGCGTTATGGAGAAACATGATTCAGGGAAGCAGTGGGGATTGTGCTGAGGTGGGCGAACCAATGCTCAAAGATGGCTAATGACGTCGCTAAAATGTCTTCCATGGGCCTGATGCAGCACTCTGCCACACGCCAATTACTTAAAAGATAAGATAACTTTATTAATCCACACTTATGGTCACAAACACACAGCATACAGGAAGTGGTGACCGCCAAACACACACGCATGCAGGGAGGGTGGCCCACGGAAATTTAGTCTCTGCATTTGACCCATCCGGTATTATGCTGCCCCTCCAGGGGCAGCCAGGAGCAGTGGGCAGCCCTTTACGTCGGCGCCCAGGGACCAACAGCTCCAGGTCTTGCGTCCACATCTTTGGTCAAGGACAGGAGAAGCAATTCTTCACATGTTTTTAATTGGGGTTCTTACTGTGGAAGGAGACCTTCCACCGTGGTCTCCTTCACCGTGCCCCATTATGCGTATGCATTACTGTTTGCACGAGCATCAGCGCTGTTAATATTATATGACATTGTCATTATGATTAAAAGACAGGAAGCTAAATGTGTAGGTTCTTTAGTCATCAGGGCATGTGTGTTTGCTTATTTGCTTTTGAGTCAGCAGCCAAACTCCTTAGCCTGGGAAAATTAAAATGCATCAGCTGGATTACAAGGCGCCATAATTAATTATATCTGTCTTAGCGTTCTGTCATTCTGATGAATGGCTGGTCCTTTGGCATATACTTTGTACACACTCAGACGTATCACATTGAAGATGACCGATATTGTTGTCATTATGACATATCCCACTAAAAAAGACTTATCTTCTCTTCTGATGTTAACATCAGTGTTGTGCTGCGTTAATTTGGTGTTACCGAGGTGCACCACAGAACGCCGCAGGAGGTCCTTTCTGCCTGTGGCCATCAAACTCTATAACTCCTCCCTATAACTCCCCCCTACAAGACAATGAACACAGCAATATAATGTGCAATATTACCTCACAACATCATGTGCACTTTCCTCAGTATTACTTTCCTCAGTATTACGTGCTATATTATTCTTATTATTATCATGTTGTCTATAAATATTATCTATAACACTACCTCTCATCTCCTCTCATCATCATGTGCAATATTGTTAATGTCATGTCCAATAATATTTCACTTCATTTATGCCAAATTGTTTTCGGCGTCGGAATATCTTATTTTGCCTACATATTTGTATGTTTTAACTGTACATTTGTAAATCTGTTTGTTTATTTTCATCATTCTGTTGTTTTCCGTGTTGTTTTATTGTACTGTATTGCTATGTAACCTGGCACAAGAATTTCCTTCGGGATTAATAAAGTTCTATTTTTTTTTTTTTTACCAAACATAGACATGGACAGCACATAACAAACAAGGCACACACACGTATACGTCCTCTCTCTCCAATTCTAGAACAATTTCCCAGACACACACACACATACACACACAGCCGCCCTGGGCTCTGGGTCTGCCAGTGCAGTGCAGATAGATTAGTGTAAAGCCAAAGCAATCATCTGCCCACTGTAGGGCTTCAAACACTGGCAGGAAGATCCTTCACACACACACACACACACATACAGACTCACACACACAACACACACAAAAAAATAAATAATTGACAGTAAATTTGTGATGGAAGTCTAAAACCTGTTCATTTTTATATAAATTTGTTTTGTATGCAGGCAACATAGCTGCAGTTTAGTTCTCTATTCTGTCTTTTTTTCATTTTCTTTCAGTTTTTGCAGACTATTTACGTCTTAGTTTTAGTTAACTATAATATCTCACACTATGTTTGCAATGCGTGTGTGTGTGTGTGTGTGCTATTTTCCTCCATTTTAACTGTTGGATGTTGGATGGGTTGGTTGAAAACCTGCTTCATTCACTTTTTGATCTGAGTCAGAATACAGCAGCAGGAGGATGGGGGGCTGGTCAGGAGTGTGTTTGTGCAACCTATCATTCATTTTCTCTCTGTCTGCATTTGGGTTCATGGAGTAGGTTTGAAATCAGGGTCTGCGTGTGTGTGTGTGCGCACATGTGTTTTGTCATGCACATGCATGTCTTATGACCTTCTTTTCTTACAATCCAATCGTCCAACCTAATCCTTAACTTAACCTTGGCTCTTAACATCCAGATCTTTGATAAACATCTGGCACCATACCAGAACTAGTCTGCTTGGTCCTCAGGATGCCAGCACTCAGCCTTCGTAATACCGTTAGCATATTAATGAGCATGTGTAAAAACCGCTGACACACCACTTTCAGAAAATTGAAGGACAAAAGCTTCTTCTTTTTCTACCACAGCATCAAATGAACCAGTGGAATTCTCAAAAGGAAAATACACCTTCTGGAGAACACTAAACAATCATTCTGAAATATTTATTGCGAGCTAGGGGACCGTTTTATCTTGATGACTTCATGTAAAAAAGCAGAATGTCAGATAAAGTATAAAGTTTTGTTTTTAATATATTTTCCCATTCCCATTGTATTAGGCACACAGTGGTTTCATGCCTTCAATGTAATTACTCTGAGGCCATGAAGCATCAAACTTTGATGAGGTGTCCCTTACCATGCCGTAGCACATCTTGGTGGAGGCTGAAGATACTCATAAAATAACATGGCCTGTACAACATATCAAAAACATTTAGAAAGTATGCAGACAACGTTGGATAAACTATAAGGAAAACATTATATAAAGTACAGTATAAGGGAACATTTTTTGAAAGTATGTAGATAACTTTGAAGAAATGAAAAGGAAAACATTGTAGAAATTAGAAAGAAAACATTGCAGATAGCGTCCGGAAAACATTAATATGAACTCTTCCCTTCCTCTCTGTTCCCTCGTCTCCTCAGAATGATCCCCCCCACCAGCCAGATCTTCCTGGTGAACAACCTGGCGGCAGGCAGCCAGTATGACCTGTGCGTGCTCGCCATCTACGACGACGTCATCACCTCACTGACGGCCACGCGCGTGGTCGGCTGCGTGCAGTTCACCACTGAGACGGAGTACATGCGGTGCCACTTCATGCAGTCACAGTTCCTGGGCGGGACCATGATCATCATCATTGGTGGAATCATTGTGGCGTCCGTACTTGTCTTCATCATCATCCTGATGATACGCTACAAGGTGAGTGGTCCGTCTGTTGCTGTGTTTTAAATCCTTCCACTCATCTCTTCCAAGCATAGTCCGCAGATAATGGACAGCTCATAGACCTACAAGGCATGGACCCACTCTATCACACTGTAATCTATGTAATAATGAAATCTTAATTTGTTTTAAAACCACTCCTTTAATTTCTACAAGCAGCTGTCTGGGGGTGTGTATTCATATCAGCCGATCACAGCGAACTCAGTTGCTCGGCTTATACTGAACTATTCAATCTCTGTTCACACTCGCTTGCCTCGCTGTGTGACGCAGTTGGCAGAGCAAGATCAGCCTACAATAAGAAGATTGTTTCATTGAAATGAATCAACTGCTAAATCACACCCGCTGTGTTTGTTTTCAGGTCTGTAACCCAGGCAACGGTAATAAAGGCGTGTCCCTGCGGATGACCAACGTCCACTCTCAGACCAATGGGCATCGGTCCCAGGGGTTCACCATGACCCCCAGTCCATCCAAACACAGCACTGTCGCCCTGGAAGACATCTCTGGAGAGAAGGAGGGAGGAGGAGGAGGCAGAGGAGGAGGTTTAGGAGGCAGGAGGCAGGACACCATGACCCATTCATCGGAAACCTTGCTGACCAACTGCTCCACGGGCACGTCCGTGGCCGGTCCACCCTGGGCCCCTGATGGGGTTGTGCGCGAGAAGGGCCCGCTGAAGAGACGCTTGGAGAAATGCTCCACAGGGGAGCGAGGCCCACAGGGGCCGGTGGCCGAGTCGTACGGTGAGTGGCACGCTGGCAGCCCAGCCTCATCGGTCGCTGCCGCCACCCTGCCCAAGCCCAGGAGGAAGCCGGCTCAAGGGGCACCCGATGGAGCCGAAGGGCATGGCGACAGGCCCGGGTCAGCGGAAGGTTTGATCTCCCCGGGCAGCCCCTGCCTCCATGCCTCCTCCTTCACAGCCTCCACCACCCTGCTGTCCCCTGGCCGGCTGGAGCACCTCAACACCAACCGCAACAATTCCACCTCCCTGGACCAACCACCGCCCTACCCGGCCCCCCACCACCACCACCACTGCACACTCCCAACCACCCCATCCCCCACTGCCAGCCCCAGCCTCTGCTTCAACGACACGCCCGTCCTACGCTGCGCGCCCCAAGCCTCCACCGTCACCTCCTCCATCACCTCCAAGAACCAGACTATTCCCACGGAAGAGGTGGGGAGGCGGAGCCAGGCCAGAAGACGGTACTCACTGGGGGAAGAAGGTGGAGGAGGAGTTGACAAGACCCACTCTGTTTTGCTTGGAGGTGGAGCTCCCAAATTAGAACGCATCATGCGTAACAAAAGGAGCCAATCGATGAGCGGCATGCTTATCCCCAAGGACGGGGACGCAGAGTGTGAGAAGGAGCGCTGTGATTCTGATTGGATCATAGAGAGCACCGTGTGACCGGAGCACTCGGCCGTGTTTAGTGTCACCGTGTTTTGACGTTTTGTGGGTGTGACAGTGTGGATTCCTGTGTGCTTTTGTGTGGACTGGGTGCTACTTTGGCCATCAGGATGTATGTGTATGCATGTGTGTGTGTGTGTGTGTGTGTGTGTGTGTGTGTGTGTGTGTGTGTGTGTGTGTGTGGAAAGGCATTAGCTTATACAGCATATTTGTTAGTGTCAGTCTTCATGTCATGTTTGAACAATTGTCATTAGATGTGTAACGATGTATTGACTGTGTGTGTGTGTGTGGGGGGGGGGGGGGGGCATATCTTTCTAAAAAGAATTTTACCTTCTCACGTTATTTGTTTTATTTGTACGATTTTTTGTTCACCTCAACAAATACATCGTAGCGTATTCTGGTTTTTGTTTGTTTCTTTTGGTATTTTTATTCCCAGCAGGTGGATGTTTACCTTGTTTGGTGGCTTGTAGTGTCCACATTATAGCAAAAACAAAACAGAAAAAAAGAAAACTAAACAACAGCATCTGCCACAAGATTACACAGGGGCCACGCCCACCCACCTGTTAAAAATCCAACCAAAAGGGAAATAAAAGGACTAACCAATGTCCCAGAAAAATCACATCGTTCTTCAGAAGACAAAAAAAAACACAGAAGCAAATACACACATGGACATTCGGCTGCTTGTGTATGTGTGTGTGTATGTGTGTGTGTGTGTGTGTGATGACGTGCGTGTGGACGTTACCATGGCAAGAGAATAGCGGTTGGGTGCCTTGTTTTGTTCAGTGGTTCAGTGGGTTTCTCTGTCTGCCAGACCTGCTGGAGCGGAGAGCAGCGTCTCTGTGTCCCACCACATGATGGGATGTCCACGGTGCACACAAACCAAGAGATACATCACACATCGCCTTCGTACCTCACCAGGACCCAACGACAACAGACACTTTGCCAGACGTGTGGACGGACACAAACTGAGACAACATTGTGACAAAAGCAACAACGATGAAAACAAATAACTAGAAACAAAAAAAAAATTCTTTACTGGACCTCTTATTAAATTGATATTTTTTAAAGGAAGATATACAAAAAAAACTAACCTGTGTGAGCTTTTCGCTGACTGTGTGACAAACCTTCGTCGGTCTCAAGCTCATTGAAAAATGTGTGTACAGAAAAAGGACAACATGTGTACCGTGTTATTTTGTTGTGTCAAAATAAAAGTCTAAAATAGATTTGTTTTGGGGCGGGCGGAGGGGGTGGGGTGGGTGGTAATGCTGTCCTTTGTACTATTTAGCCACTTTGAAAATACAGCCCTATAATTCCAAAGAAAATTTACTTTACTGACATAATTTAGCATTTTGTGTGTGTGTGTGTGTGTGAGTGTGTGTGTGTGTGTGTGCACACATGTGGGTTGCGATGTCATAGGAGACAGACGTCCTTTTCGAATTATCCACAAAATAACACCTAAGTACTACTTTACCTTCACCCTGTCGTGAGGTCAAGGAAAAGTGGAAAGGAGACTTAGGAAAAGACAACACTGCTCTTTTAAGAGGATCCAGCTCCACTGACACTAAGACACGTCATCCGTATGTGACGGCGCATTGCTGTGGACGTGGGTCTGCTGTGCTGAAACTACAATCATCCGAAGACTACAAAAAGCACATCTTAGATTAGAAATATACTAATTTGTTACCAACATTGGAATTGACATTAAAAAGCAATATAGCCGACCACTATAACAGTCACAAAAGTGAAACAAAATGCTTGTCACATTGAGATAGGTTGCTCACACTCATCCTCCTGTCTGCAATACATGAATCCCAATTAGTGTTATTGTTACATGTTGTACATGTTGATCAGCTGTGTTATTGTTTACATGATGATCGGCTGTTTCCGTGACCAGCCGAATGGTGCATCACTTAAATGTTCCTGCCGCAAGGAATTGTGGGACACCACTATCTTCTTTCTTTTCCTCAAGGAAGGTCCAGTGTATCCGATGCTAAAGGAGGTATTAAAGGAAGCATTGAAGCACCTTTCCTTTGCGTTTAAAGAATTTAAACAGCCCTTACCAGGGCTGCTACTTCGGTACTTCCGGGTCATTCACTCAGAAAGGAAACTTCCTAAGCAAAAAAGTCAAGCAAGCACTGCAGACATAAAGGGTGATGAGACCATGGACTGGAGGGAGACAGTTTTGGTGACAGGAGTTTGACATAAATAGACACTTGAAGTTGTAGTTTGGCTGTTTAGAGTTTGTTTGCATTTTGAGGTATAAGAGGTCTCGGAGAGGTTGTCAACAAAAATACATCCTAAGTCCTTTCCTAACTAATTTTCCTTTACCTCGTCATGAGGTCAAGGGAAGATGAGGAGGAGGCTTCATAAGATGCCACTATCTCCTTTCCTTTGTGTAAAGGATGGTCTAGTGTACCCCATGCTAAATGAGATATGAAAGGAAGCATTTAATCACCTTTCCTTAGTGTTTAGAGAATTCAAACCGCTCTTATCATGACTGTTACTTCCTAAGCAAAAAAGACTATTCGAATGCAGCCTTTATAATTTTTTGGTTAATTAGAGGTGACACTGAAGCAGCTTTTCTTGACAAACCCTTGGTTTTTACTTTCCAAGAGTCACACTCGAAAATAACTTCTTTCTTGACAGAGAAGAATCTCACGTCTCAAGAATCCAGTGAAAGGAATGGACACGTTAAAGAAGTCAGCGGGTTGCTGCTGTCATAAACATAAACAGGGCCACACGGCCATGACAAAAGAGGTAGATGCACACAACCAAGACAATTATTAAATCATTTATATAAAAGAATGACATAAGGAAAGCATGCTAATTTAAATCACTATGAGTGTTGAGGTGGGTGCATGAGTGGAAAAATGTGTGAGCGTAATGATGCATGATGGCGCAAATGCCAACCAGACACCAAAGGTACATACATGATACATACTCCGCGAGAAGCGAGAACTTTGTTCTCGCACCCAGGGCTACGAGAACAACATTTGGACATTTCATACTTGGCGAGAACTCAAGTGCAGAACTCAAAGGCCCAGCCCACACCAGCAAATTTCCGCGCCGGCGGAAAGCGCATTAACCACGGCCACTTCAAATTGACCAATCACACAATAGTTCTCGGACACGACGCGAGAACAAAGTTCGGCCTGGCTGATGTGTCGAGAACAAGCTGCGACAACTCCTGAACCAGGGCTGCGAGAACAAAATGACATCATTTTGTTCTCGCAGCCCTGGGTGCGAGAACAAGGGACCTCATTCATGAACATTTTCTTAAGTGTCTTCTTAAATATCTTCTTACGAACTTCGTAAGAACAAACTTGAAAATCTGCCTGCCGGATTCATGAACGCGGGGAAATGTGTTCTTAAACCGTCAAAGTGTTCTCAGCTGCGCTCCCCCACATGCCACTCATTCTTAAATGGAACACGTGTGCTCGTACACCTGAATTTGCATAAAGACACGCCCCGCCAGCTCCTTATAATGGCAACAACAGGACCGTGTGCACACAGAATCAAAGCGAACAGTGAAAACCGATGGTGCACCGGCCAAACGCAGTCACATGTCACATCATACCAGTAAGATGAGCAGTGGAATGTTTCTCCACTGGCTCTTACAATGTACACACTAAGCAAGGTCAAGAAAATAGAACCAACAATGAAAAATAACAATAGAGAACAAGACGGCTGAGAGCAGATTAAATTGTACAGTTGAGTTAAATACATGAGTAGGCTACTTGTGGATCTTGATAGGGCCTATCATGGGCATAGAATGTAGTGGGGACGCTGGGGACATGTCCCCACCAATATCCAGCGATATCCACCCCCCCCTCCCCATCAGAACCGAGAAGTAACGGAGCACCCCCCACCCCCCCAGAGACGCTGACTCGGAGCCCGACGCACGCCTCACGGGAGCGTAATTGCGCATCCTTGGCGCAATATCTGTGATGTCCCCACCAATGTCCAAAACAACAATACGTCCTTGGTAGGGATGCACCGATACCACTTTTTTTCAGACCGAGTACAAGTACAAGTACTTACATTTGGGTACTTGCCGATACCGAATACCGATACGAGTACTTAATGAAACCATTAGGCCTACAGTTCTAATGACTTTGAAATGTTTTGTCTGGGGGGGGTGCTCCGTTAATTTGCGGTTCTGATGGGGGGGGGTGCTTCGTTAATTCGCGGTTCTGATGGGAGGGGGGTTCTCCGTTAATTTGCGGTTCTGATGGGGTGGGGGGGTGCTCCGTTAATTTGCGGTTCTGATGGGGGGGGGGGTAGTGCTCCGTTAATTTGCGGTTCTGATTGGGGGGGGTGCTCCGTTAATTCTCGGTTCTGATGGGGGGGGTGCTCTGTTAATTTGCGGTGCTGATGGGGGGGGGGGGTGCTCTTTTAATTCGCGGTTCTGATGATGGGGGGGGTGCTCCGTTCATTCGCGGTTCTGATGGGGGGGGGGGTGCTCCGTTAATTGGTGGGGACATGTCCCCAGCGTCCCCACTAAATTCTACGCCCATGCTCGGTACCATGCGCAGTTGCTATTAAACATCCATAAACGACAACTCGGTTGCATCTCTTTATTTCAATATTCCTTGGCTAAGAATATTACAAGGTTAACGTTGCGTTGCCAAAGTGGTATCGGTGCGGTTGTATCGGAGTAGTTTAACGAGTACGAGTACGAGTACATGAGCACAGTATCGGACCGATACCGAATACTGGTATCGGTATTGGTGCATCCCTAGTGTGTACATTTATTAATATTGAGACTGATCTGACCCCACACCCACCCAAAAACTACTACAAAAAGTCTCAGGAAATGCACCTTGGTCAGCAAAATGGCTTATTAAAACTGTGTATATATACATATATATATATATATATATATAATTAGATATCCAAAAATAAAATGAATGTCATTAATTTACATTACCAAGCCATTTTAAAAAACGGTGGACTGCAGCGACTGGTAGGCTGATCTATCCAGCATACTTCTTGGTGGACGCTCCCCGTTGTGATGTCAAGTGGGGCCATTTCAACTGCTTGGAATGGCTAATCACACTCACACCTGGTGCTATAATATGTCTCCTTTAAGTGATTGTTGGTTAATCTGTCACAGGTAGACTTTAACATCACAAAAGACGCCACATTTTCAGTGTGCTGATCAGTATTTCATGCTCCTTCATTTTGCCCAAATATCTATGTATTTAGAGCGTTCTTTAAAACATCCATCTGTTGTTTCTCTGTTTGATATCTCCAAGTAGTCTAGATCGCTCTTTTGAAGAAAGTTGGTATCTGAAGCTAAGTTGCAATGCAACGGCATGCCGTCACGTTATTGTAATAACTAGCCGGTTGGCTAGTTGATTGGCTGAGAGACGAGAGTTATCCACTGATGCACTACCCAGCCTTTACTGGGTCGCTACACTACCCCCCCCACCACTAAGTTCCTCGCCCTCGATGAACGAACAAAAGCAATTTTGAAACTGACAACCACCCTCACATCCCTAAAGGCAGAAAGACAACAAGTCATGCATCAAACCAAAATACTAGGAAAACAGACAACTGTCCATTGCTGGAACTATTTTTTTTTTTATTTATATATTTTTCCCCTCACAGTCTATTCTCCGCCTGCTCCTCTCCTCTAAGCTCGGAAGACCAGGGTAGACTACCTTCACTTCCAGTGAGACCAGGGCACATTCTTGCCCTCTCAGGACACTAGAGTCTCACTATTAATTAATTCTCACCCCCACAAAACCCAACAAAGTCCCTAAAGCGCCCTGGTGGCCTCTGGTGCTGTGAAACCGCAATATGGGGAGGACTGGAGACCCAGGAACCTCCGGTGGAGGATCCGGGGAAGGGGACAGGGGAGGGGGTGCTTCCTGCTCAGCTGGGCGGTTGTGGGCATGTGAGTGGTAGGGCCAGGGCTCTGGGGCCCCTGGTGTTATCTCAGGGGAGGTGACTGGGGAGTGGGCAGGGTGTATCCCTGATGCCCGCAGGGACGACGCCCCTCTGTAAGGGGCCAGTCTGTCTCTGTGGAGTGCCACCTTCCTCCCTCTGGCAGCCAGCTGTACCCGGTAGACCACCTCCCCCAACCTCTCGAGTATTTGGCAAGGACCCATCCATGGGGCACGGTGGCACAGTGCTTGCACTGCTGCCTCACAGCAAGAAGGTCCTGGGATTGATTCCCGCCTGGGGCGCTATTAACTGTGGGGTGCCCAGGTGGGTGATCTCCCGGCCTTTCTGTGTGGAGTTTGCATGTTCTCCCCGTGCTCCGCTGGGTCTCCTTACGGAGTAAAAGAACCCCAATTAAAAAAACATAAACATAGCCTCTCCTGACCAAGATGTGGACATAAAACCTGGAGCTGTTGGTTCCCCGGGCGCTGTCGAGATGGCTGCCCACTGCTCCTGGCTGCCCCTGGAGGGGCAGCAGGATGGGTCAAATGCAGAGGACAAATTTCCACAGGCCACCCTGTGTGTTTGGCGGCTGCCACTTCCCCGCTGTGTGTTGTGTGACCACTATGTGTGTGGACTAATAAAGATCTTTTTCTTATTTTTCGCTGTGGGTTGTAAACCCACACCAGCTCGCCAGACCTGAAATGCCGCCCAAAAGCGTTTGCGGACTCAAGGCGATCCTACAGTCTACTGGCATACTCAGGACCTGGGGAAGTGGCCAGGGAGTCATGGGGCTGACCAAACGCTACCTCTGCCGGGGTGTGAAGCTTCCTCCCCAGTATGAGAAGGGCTTGTGTGCAGGATGTGGTCTCCTGCATCGCAAAGTGGCACGACATAAGCACCAGGGGTAGATGGTCGCCCCAATCCCGCCCCGTCCCAGGGCGTCCACTACAGTCGCTGCCTCCTGGTCGGGGAGCGCGTAGGCCTCCGGCCATTTGGTAAAGTAGTCAATGGCGGACAGGACGTAGTGGTTTCCTTTATCAGAGCGAGGTAGAGGACCCACCACACCCACTGCCACTCTTTCCATCGGGGCTCCTACAGGGAGCAATTGTTGGAGTGGAGCGTGTGAGCATCCAGGGGGGCCTTTGCATCTTGTACAGGGGTCGCTGCAGTGACAGAAGTCTTCCACGTCCCTCCGGCACTGTCCTCAGTAGAAGCCCTGGCAGAGGCAACCAAGGGTCTTGGTGACTCCAAAATGTCCCGACCCGGCTGCTCCATGCATGGCTCGGAGTACCTCCGCCTGCAAGCCCTTGGGGACCTGCCATCTGCCACCTCTCCTCCCCTGATGCTGGCTCGGCACGCTGCAGGCTGCTGAATGCCTCCTGGCATTGTTCCGTCCACACAAAGTCTCTATCTTTTTGTAGCAACCGAAACAAGGGGTGCAGCCAGGCAGGAGAAACCCCGTCCAAACATCCTGTAGTACGAGGCCAGGCCCAAGAAGCTCTTCAGCTGCTTTTGGTTAGTGGGGGTGGGCCAGTCGGCTACCGCCTGCACCTTGTCCTTCAGGGACAAGGTGCAGGGTAACGACACAGAACGTATTAGTGCCGTCACTTCCGCTACCCACTCAGTGGGCAAAAGGGCTTGGTATTGGTCCCGTGCCAGCTCACTCTGCACACCAGGGGGCATGTGTGCATATGCTCGCCGCCTTAGGCTCTCTATGTCATTGGCCAACAGTCTCAGTTCATTATGGAGGAGCTCAGGCTGAAGACAATTACCAAAACGCCTCTGTAGAGCCCCTACCAAGGCGTCATAACTATGTCTGTCTTCTGGGGTGAGCAGCAGAAGGCAGGACAGAGCATCATCCGCCAGATGTAGAGCTTTAGTCTCCCTCGTCCACCCTTCTGCCATGGCCAAAAGTTCTAATTAAGCATGGAAAGCCTCCCAGTCCAATCTACCCGAGTACTTGGGTGTTTTCACAGATGTGCCGGCAGCTGGACATTTGGTGACACCATGTCTGCTTACCTCCGGAGGCCCGACCGGTTAGTCGTTTCTGATTGGAGGAGGAACGGCGCAAAACGCCGCCGAGGGAGTCATGCCCGCTTCCATAGCCATTTATCCGGCAGTCGTTCTGAGGCGATACTTCAACATGGCCTCGCGTGAACTCTGCCCATGTTCTTTGACCAGCCGCATGTTCCTTCTGATTTGTCAGTCCTCTCTTCCCTCTTCACTTGTGCACCGCCTAGGTACTCTACGATGAGACAACGGCTAACTCACTGACAATGCTAGGCTAGTTCCAACAGTATTGCGATTTTCTGTCCGAAGTCACTTCTGACACCAGTGTAATAACTAGCCGGAGTCAGGGCTAGTAATAAATAGGTTTAGGTCTGCACTGCAGCTTGTTGCACCAGTTATGTGTAAGTTCAAACTTAGACTAGTTATGACAGAATTTATTACAAAGTTATGATTTAAGAGCGGTTGCAGCACGGGAAAGTAAACTTGATGAATTTCAAAGATCAGTTTTAACTAACACCAGTTACATTTGCTAACGTTAGCTAGCTAGTTATCATCTCTTAGGGTGCTTTCACACATACAGCATTTAGTGCGCACTAAACGAGTTTGGTCCCTTGATTCGGTACATTTGCATTGGTGTGAATGCAACCACCGCACTTTGGTGCGCACCAAATCAGCCGTCCGAGACCTCCCTGAAGAGGTGGTCTCGATCCGCTCCAACTCCCTAAATTTGGTGCGCTTCCTCTAGTGAAAGCAACCGAAAAAAATGGGTCCACAACGATCTAGTTTTGATGCATTGTGGGTGTTGTTAATCATTAATTGACTCTCCATTTCAGTAAAATATCATAGGCTACCTAATTGACAATGCGATTGACAATGCGATCATTAATAGCCGACTGTTAAATTCATTAGACTTGATTCTCCCCATTGATCATTCCCAAAACATTGTCATAATAGCCTACTTCTTGTTTGGATAGTCTGTGTAACTGAATAACCTAATGTCAATACAGTGTAATCCACTTATAGTGATCACGTTTGTCCGGGTCAAATTGATCACTATAAGCGGTTGATTACTATAACCGAGATTTTCTAATTTTCTTTATTTTTTATGCTGATTACCATCCAATTGACATTTGTATATATAATACATTAATACATGTATAAAGTAATGAAACGGACAGCTTTGCTCTTTACTGGATTTTATTACAGCAAGTTAACTGAAAAATACTGTACAGTACGTACATTAACGTTACAGTACAGCTGTTTGAAACGCGATTCAAATAGCAAATAAAATGACAGCATTGCACTGTGTAGCTATAAATCAAATACACTACAGTAGGATACTGTAAGCTTCGACGAGTCTCCGTTTTTCGTTCAGAGAAAGTTTCTTTTACCCGACATGGTGTGCGAGGTGCGCGCGATGTGCTCGCGATGTGCATGCAGCACGTCTTCGCGCGAGCCGCTATAGATTACCGTAATTTATTAATTTCTCCCACATATGTTCTGTATAAAAGGACCCAAAATGATCACTATAAGCGGACTGCTTGATCGCTATAAGCGAATTATTGAAACAGTGTTTGTATAGGAACGATTCTGTCCCAGGCTTTTTGATCCATATAAGCGGTTGATCACTATATCCGTGATCACTATAAGCGGATTACACTGTAATGCAATTTGGACAACTGTGATGAGCCACGCTGTGAGCATAATTGTATGACGTGCAATTTCATAACTAGCCTATGTATTGCCAATGTGATGCGGGGATTTCACCTCGCCCTCTCTGTTCACGTTAAAGCTTCAACGTTAAAGCTTTGTTTGGTCTATTTTGGTTCGTTTAGAAACATGCATATGTGAAACCGAACCGTACCAACGTCTGTTTGCTACATTGTAACATTTTTTTGCCTGGTGCGGACCAAAGCAATCGAACTATAGGTGTGAAAGCACCCTTAGAAACAACACAGCTGCATTGACATTTACATTACTATTCTGAAAAATCATTTTGTATTGTAAATATCTCATCATTCTGTATTGTAAATATCTCATCATTCAGAAATCATTCTTTATTTTATATTTATGCTTCTTGTCACTTTTGCACTACTTGCTTTTTAACTGTTATTATTATTATTATGTTGTCTGTATGCACCAACAACCACAGCAAATTCCTCGTATGTGAAAACTACTTGGCGAATAAAGCAATTCTGATTCTGATTCTGATTCTGATTTACATTTAGGGCATTTGGCAGACACTTTTATCCAAAGCGACTTAGAAAGAGTACATTTGTTGAAGGAGATAGCAATATATCGCTGTGGTGTGTAAAGATAGAGCTGTTTTTAAGCATTCATATTCACGAGGCTAATAAGAGCAGACGTGCAATTCAGAGCACGTTACCAACATCTAAGAACTTGCCGACATGCATACAACAATGCTAAGTATTATTAATAATGCCAAGACGTACAAACACGCAAGTTAGTGCTAGGGTTGCGGTATGCAGAGTCCAGGTGAACTCTGAACAGGTGGGTCTTGAGTCTCTTGTGGAAGCCGGCGAGCGACTCAGCCATCCTGACATGGGACAGGAGCACATTCCACCACTGCGGAGACAGAACAGTGAATAGTTGGGACTTGGAAGAGCGATGTTTGGCTGTTTTTAGTGAAGGTGGTACCAGTCATCTCGCTGAAGTTGTAGAGCGGAGCAATCAGGCTGGGACGTAGGGTCTGAATAATGTTTGGAGGTAGGTAGGGCCGGTTCCGTTGACAGCCATGAAGGTCAATACCAGTGTCTGCATTTAAAAAAAGCTTGTTCAACTTGCTAGCAACCAGGCTGCATGGGCTATAATAAAGTACATTTTTGAGGAAAATGGGATACATATCCGGCAGTGCAGGAACAATGTTGAGTGATAGTCAAGTCATCCTCGGTCTCCACACAAATCATGTGTGGCTTCTCCCTTTTCCGTTGAGACCGGAATGATTTCACTTCACAACCTTTTGCCTTGTTGGGAGAAGTAGACATCCTTAATATATTGTGCCAAGCGCCACGGAGGGAGCGAATGGAATGCACACCACAGCTCGGACGACGGGAGTATTTTTTATTTTGCCCTGTGCCCCATACACCGCACGACCCCAGGTACAACTTTTATTCACGCAACACTCACTCAAATGAACACCCTATCGACCGGGGGTCACTCCCGACAACACAACTTTCCCCAACGGTAGCGTAACTTGACAAATGATAAACACATATAAGCAACAGCTAAATACACACAAAACACACTACAAATAACAACTGGCACATTTGGCTTTATAAGCCAAAAACTGAACTAACACCACCATTTTCATCTCCCACAAGTATGCACTCCCCTTGGCGTACACCCGTGGTTGCCACAATATCCTTCCATTGCATACTTCAGTCCCTGCTGTTGGCTTCTTGAAGATTGCCTGATGCCCACAAACATCTAACATACACTGTGGGACCCGGCGAAATTGAACCGGTGTCACCATGTTTCTGTCAAGCCAAGATAGTAACAGTAACTAAGAGGGGCAGGGCTTAGGATCAGTCAATTGACTGAAAATGCAAAATTTGGAGAGGCATCTCTTGTCCTCTTTGGCCTCATGAAACTTTGTACACATATGCCTCTCTTCAGAAACAAACTGCAACATAGAAACAACAGGTCACTGGAGGCTCAAATTGGTCCAATCAGCTTTTAGGACAAAAAAGTGGGGTTACCTTAAGCCAATCACTTGATGTACATAAAGAAAAATAGATCAAGATTTATCGGGTCAAAGTCAATCCAAATCGGATCATCTGGGGCACTATAACAATTGATTGAAAATGAACATTTGAACAAACATATCTCTTGACCCCTTTAACCTACGGCCATGAAACACTCGTTATCAAATCAAAACAAAAAGGTTGTAATTGTCTGCATTAGTTTTGTTTCTGATAAATGCTGCTTGCAGTTTCAATGGACCTCATTCACGAACGCAGTTAAGAAAAAGTTAAGAAGAAATGTCTTCTTAAGTCCACTTACAAAGTTACTGCGAAAATGTTGGCATTCAAGAAAGTTTTCTTATCTGGGATTGGTTCTTAGCTAAGAACAGGATTTAAGAACGCGGAAAAGCAGTCGTAGCGTCCTATTTGGAGTGCGCCCATGTTCTTAAGGGCTGAATTTGTGAGAAATCATTGGTGATTGCGTTCACATCAATTCTACAGACATCCTCGGATGTAAATAATTATAATAATAATAAATACGAGAATATTTGTATCATTAACAATTACATTTCACATGCATAGTCATGATTCTACGAGGCATCGTGATGTCCTAAAATAAATAAAAGCACAACACGAACACTGCAAATGGCAGTGAATAAATAAATAAGCACTAAACTCAATCGCGTGGATATAGCCATAGGGGAATAGAATTGACACATCTACATTCTGTGAATGAACATGTGATTATCCATAACTAAAATATATCATATAGGCCTACATACTATACATAATATACATAATATACATAATATACTGTAATGTCTGCCGCAAGTGATGACGCGCAGACATGAGTTGCCGTCTCAAACGTCACGGTACTTTATTGTATAACACAGTCACAGCGAAACAACTGAGAAAACACTACTAGAAACTTCCTAATCCCTGCAGGTCCGCCCCCCCCCCCCTCCCCTCCGCCAACCCGCATGAGTACCTGCCTCCATGCAAGTCCCGGGTTGGCGGAGAGCAGAGTGACGGCCAGGCCGACCAATGACAGGGTCGCTACAATACATAGGGCCCAAGGACGTATTGTTGTTTCGGACATTGGTGGACATCACAGATATTGCGCCAAGGATGCGCAATTACGCTCCCGTGAGGCGCGCGTCGGGCTCCGAGTCAGCGTCTCTGGGGCGGGGGGTGCTCCGTTACTTCGCGGGTCTGATGGGGAGGGGGGGGGATATGGATATCGCTGGATATTGGTGGGGACATGTCCCCAGCGTCCCCACTACATTCTACGCCCATGATAGGCCCTATCAAGATCCACAAGTAACCTACTCATGTATTTACTCAACTGTACAATTGAATCTGCTCGCAGCCGTCTTGTTCTCTATTGTTATTTTTCATTGTTGGTTCTATTTTCTTTACCTTGCTTAGTGTGTACATTGTAAGAGCCAGTGGAGAAACATTTCCACTGCTCATCTTACTGGTATGATGTTGCATGTGACATGTGACATGTGGCTGCGTTTGGCCGGTGCACCATCGGTTTTCACTGTTGGCTTTGGCATGATTCTGTGTGCACACGGTCCTGTTGTTGCCCTTATAAGGAGCTGGCGGGGCGTGTCTGTATGCAAATTCAGGTGTACGAGCACGCGCGTTCCATTTAAGAATGAGCGCAGCTGAGAACACTTTGGCGCGTTAAGAACACATTTCCCCACGTTCATGAATCCGGCGGACAGATTTCTGTCCGTTTGTTCTTACAAAGTTCGTAAGAAGATATTTAAGAAGACACTTAAGAAAATGTTCGTGAATGAGGTCCAATATTATTGTGGTATGAATGGGGGCGTGGTTTAGTGTCGGCTGGTGAAACAAGGGGGGCGGAGTGGCAAATTCCTGAGATTGACACAGCTGTTTAACATACCTGCAAGCGAAACACAAGCCTTATCCCAAAGGACTTTTTTAATTTTTCTCATTCTTCTGTTAGCGAGGGTCGGCTGACTAAGTGCTGGCAGCATCATGCAGCATTTCCAAAACCAATGTGTGCAATGGAAAATATTGATCTGCCTCAAGGGCTGTATACATATGCATAACACATGGTACGTACTGTGACAACCTGGTGATTAACACCAGCTTTCACCACCTGTGTACCCCTCCCGGAAACATCACTGCAGTTTCAAGATCCGTGGCGATGACGACCAGCTACATTGAGAATGTACTATATCTGCAGTGGAAAACAAGCACCCTGTTACGGTGTACAGGTGGAGGACCCAAACGCAAGACACAGACTCGGAGTTGTGCAGTATTTATTTGTGTGTTTATCAGAATCAGAATCAGAATTAGAATTGCTTTATTCGCCAAGTAGTTTTCACATACGAGGAATTTGCTGTGGTTGTTGGTGCATATAGACAATATAATAGATAAGAGTTAAAAAGCATCAAAAAGCAAGTAGTGCAAAAACGACAATAGTATGAATGGGTATATACAAGACAGAATGATTTCTGAATTCTATTTACAAATACAAACGTGAGGAAACGGGAGTGAAGCCAGCGGGACTGGTGGTGAGTCAGATGCAGGAACCGGCAGGCAGGTAGGCAGGGAGATGATCGGCTGGCTGGAGGCGATCGCGATCCAATGCGGGTAGATTCACGGGTTGAATCAACAGTGGCAGCAACAGGTAGTATTACGACAATGATCTGACGAGCAGTGGGTGGAAAGCCGGGGTTCTTATACTGTGATTAATTGTTGATAGATGGCAGGCGCGAGCGCAGCACAGGTGCCGCTAATGACGCTGGGGAGGCACCGGTGCCCGGAGCCACGCCCACCAACACCGTGAGCCCGGAGACACGGTCGAGACCGTGACAGTATCCCCCCCTCAAGGGG
The DNA here is from genome assembly GCA_002895965.2 of Coryphaenoides rupestris. Taxonomy (NCBI): domain Eukaryota; kingdom Metazoa; phylum Chordata; class Actinopteri; order Gadiformes; family Macrouridae; genus Coryphaenoides; species Coryphaenoides rupestris. The sequence goes on along the minus strand of PIJE02000175.1, from coordinate 376,923 downwards.
AGCCTCCCGGCGACCCACAATCACCGGGCCGGCAGCGTCAGGTGGACGACCTGGAGGCAGGGCAGAGGCCGAGCAGGGACCCCCAGGTGGACGACCTGGAGGCAGGGCAGAGGCCGAGCAGGGACCCTCAGGTGGACGACCTGGAGGCAGGGCAGAGACCGAGCAGGGACCCTCAGGTGGACGACCTGGAGGCAGGGCGGAGGATACCGGTGACGTCGGAGCGGGGACACAGGTGACGTCGGAGCGGGGACACAGGTGACGTCGGAGCGGGGACACAGGTGACGTCGGAGCGGGGACCGGGGCTGGCTGCGACCCAGCCGCAGGAACGGGAGGCTGCTGCAGTCCACCCGGGACCGGTACCGGGGATGGCTGCAACTCAGCAGCGGGAACCGGGAACGGGACTGGGGATGGCAAACCTCCATACTCCATGACAGTGCTTCTCATATACCGTCCTCCAAAACCAAACCCATCTTTTCTACCTGAGATAAGTGATCTGCTTACCTCATTCTGCACTGTGTCAACTAACATTGTCATTGTTGGTGATTTAAATATCCATGTCGACAACCCCTCCTGTCAGTTTGCAGCAGATTTCCTGAGCGTGCTTGAGTGTCTTGGCCTGCAGAAGCATGTTGAGGTTCCTACTCACACCAAGGGGCACACTCTGGATCTGGTTATCACTGACTCTGCTCCCATCAGTAACCTACAGGTTTATGATCTCGGTGTGTCTGACCACAAGGTGGTCTCAATGGCCTTGACTTTTATGCTGCCTACTATTAGACCTAAGTGTCAAATGTCTTTCCGAAACTGGAAAGGCATTGACTCAGCCACTATGACCATGGATCTCCAACTCATCACTTGCCCAGCCTCTGCATCAATAGATGAATTAGTGGAACTCTATAATACATCCGTGAGCAGTGTTTTTGATCTCCATGCCCCTGTCAAGTCAGGTGAGGTCAATTTCTCACGCTCCGCTCCCTGGTTCACACACGAGCTGCGGAAAATAAAAACAGCCGGACGTGTCCTGGAACGACGCTGCAGACACTCTGGGCTCACTGTCCATAAACTGGCTTTCCGTGAGCATCAAAGGGCCTATTCCAACTCCCTTAAAGATGCTCGCTCACAGTTCTATTCCAGCTTAATCAATAAAAACCTTGGCAGCTCTAAACAGCTTTTTTCCACCATAAACCATCTCCTGAAGCCACAACCATCCTCTTCAACTGAGGCTACGGAGGAGCAATGCAACAGCTTCATTGACTTTTTTAGATCTAAGGTCAACAACATTCGCTTCCCTCTGACACCAACACCTTATCTGCGAGTGTGCCGTCTTCTCTACATCTCACTGAGGTTCAGGAGAGCCATGTTGAGGAAATCCTCCGAAAAATGAAATCCTGTACCTGTACCCTGGACCCCATTCCCACTGCTCTGCTCAAATCACACATTCCCACTCTCAGTCCTTTCATCACCAAAGTTGTTCATCTTTCCCTTCAGTCTGGCTGTGTCCCACCTGCTCTCAAGGTTGCTGTCATCCGTCCCCTTCTCAAGAAGCCTACCCTGGACCCAGAGGTTCTAGCCAACTACAGGCCTATCTCCAACCTTGCCTTCCTGTCCAAGGTGTTAGAGAAGGTAGTTGCTTCTCAACTTCAAGACCACATCAAACACAACAACTTGTTTGAAAAATTTCAGTCAGGATTTCGTTCAGCCCACAGCACTGAAACAGCTTTGTTCAGAGTGACGAATGATCTGCTGATGACAGCCGATGCAGGATCTCCCTCACTCCTCATCCTCTTGGACCTGACTGCTGCATTTGACACAGTGGATCACACTGTCCTCCTAGAGCGCCTCCACACCACCATTGGACTATCAGATTCTGCACTCAAGTGGTTTCAGTCCTACCTTTCTGGCAGAACTGAATATGTCTCACTGGGAAGATGCAAGTCCAGACTGCTCCCTGTCTCCTGTGGTGTTCCACAAGGGTCGGTCCTCGGCCCCATCCTCTTCATTATTTACATACTCCCCCTCAGTCGTGTCATCAGCAGACATAGGATGTCTTTCCACTGTTATGCTGACGACACACAGCTTTACATCAAAACTGCCCCAAGCCCCTCTGCAGCCACGTCATGTCTCACCGCCTGTCTTGGGGAGATAAAGGCATGGATGAGCAACAACTTTCTCCAGCAAAACAGAAGCCCTTCTTGTTGGCACTCCACACCAGGTTCAGTCATCCTCCATAAATCATCTCACCTTCGACGGTCAGGTCATACCCCTCTCCTCCACAGTCACTAATCTGGGAGTTAGGTTTGACCCTCACCTGACCTTTAATGACCATATAAAACACCTGTGCAAAACCTCCTTTTATCATCTCAAAAATATCGCCAAACTCCGCCCCACTTTAACCCTGTCAGATGCAGAGAAGCTCGTCCACGCCTTTATCTCCTCAAGACTGGACTACTGTAACTCACTCTTCACTGGGATCACTGGCAAGAACATCCAGAAGCTGCAATACATTCAAAACAGCGCTGCCAGGATCCTGATGAGAGTCCGGAAATATGAGCACATAACACCCATTCTACACTCACTACACTGGCTCCCTGTCTCATTCCGGATTGACTACAAAGTCCTGCTACTCACCCATAAATGCATAAATGGACATGCACCTCCCTACCTACAAGAACTCATTCCTCCCCAAACCTCCACTCGTACCCTCAGATCAACAAACAGCTCGCTCCTCCGGGTCCCCAACACCAAGCTCCGCACCATGGGCGACCGGGCTTTTTGCTCGGCAGCACCGCGCCTATGGAACAGCCTCCCTGACCACCTAAGGGCAACACAGACACTGGACTCTTTTAAGACTGGCCTAAAAACCTTTTTATTCAGGAAGGCGTTTTTGATTTTGTGTTAAATCACTGTCAGCTATTTCTTTTGTGTTTCTGTTCATTTTCTATTATGCTTATGTTTACTATGTTTAGTTTTTTGATTATAGTTTGTTTTAACTATGTTTTTAACTATGTTTTTACTATGTATTGGCTCTATGGCACTCTGAGATTCCTGGAATGAAAAGTGTGTTACAAAAAAAATGCATTATTATTATTATTATTATGGCTAAAGCAGCGGGAACCGGGAACGGGACCGGGAATGGCTGCGACCCAGCAGCGGGAACCGGAGGCTGCTGCGGTCCAACCAGGACCGGGACCAGGGATGGCTGTGACCTAGCAGCAGGAACCGGCAGGGGCTGCTGCGGTCCAGCCAGGAGCGGGACCCGGGATGGCTGCGACTTAGCAGCAGGAACCGGCAGGGGTTGCTGCGGTCCAACCCGGGAACCGGGATGGCTGCAACCCAGCAGCGGGAAACAGGGGCTGCTGCGGTCCAACTGGGACCCGGGATGGCTGCACCCAGCTGCGGGAAACAGGGGCTGCTGCGGTCCAACCCGGGACCCGGGATGGCTGCGACCCAGCAGCGGGAAACAGGGGCTGCTGCGGTCCAACCGGGACCCGGGATGGCTGCGACCCAGCAGTGGGAAACAGGGGCTGCTGCGGTGCAACCCGGGACCCGGGAGCCAGGGGTTGCCCGCCTCGACGCCTGCGAGCCTGCTGGACACTATGAGGAACCCCCAGGGCCAGACGGGTTCCCAGGTAGCTCGGCGACTGCTGTGGTCCAACCGGGACCCGGGATGACTGCGACCCAGCAGCGGGAATCCGAGGCTGCTGTGGTCCAACCCGGGACCCGGGAGCCAGGGGTTGCCTGCCTCGACGCCTATGAGCGCGGCAGGTAGACAGGGAGATGATCGGCTGGCTGGAGGCGATCGTGATCCAATGCGGGTAGATTCACGGGTTGAATCAACAGTGGCAGCAACAGGTAGTATTACAACAATGATCCGACGACCAGTGGGTGGAAAGCCGGGGTTCTTACACTGTGACTAATTGTTGATAGATGGCAGGCGCGAGCGCAGCGCAGGTGCCGCTAATGATGCTGGGGCGGCACCGGAGCCCGGAGCCACGCCCACCAACACCGTGAGCCCGGAGACACGGTCGAGACCGTGACACACCCAGTATTAAAGGGAGTAGCATGGAGTTGGTACGATGCCAATTTTGATTTGTAACGCCATTTCATGACAATTGTGTCTTGTAATGGCTAATCCCAGTCACATCTGGTAGTAAAATAGGGCCCTTTTAACTTTTTATGCACAGTCAAAAAACGTGAAGCACATCAACAGAAAATGGCTCAGCACAGGCGAGCTCCATCAAAGGGAAACCATGGGAAAGTGGGAGGCTCTGTAACTGATCCAGTGTTTCTGGTCCACCTTCCAGAATAGCACCTGTATGCTTACTTTTCTGCTGTTCTTCACAACACATGTTGTGTGCTTGGCATACTAGTTTGGCTGTTTTTTTCTCTTTGACATGCACATGCAATAACCTTTTGGAGCTAG
>PIJE02000175.1:200000-367500 GCA_002895965.2 Coryphaenoides rupestris | reverse complement strand
GCACGCTGTTCTCCCGGTGCCCCTGTCTCCTCCATGTCACCTTCTTCAAGGTGTTTCTCAAGGACACTTTCAAGGAAACTCCAAGAAGAGTGAACAAAATGGATGTTGAAAAAAGTTTAAAAGATTGTATTAAAAATAATAATAGAATCAACCTAATGATTGGAGAATCTCAAAACAAATAACAAATAAGTTAATAACTAGACATGAACATATTACAATTTGACTAGTCACTGTTATCGTTATGAGTGGTATGCCAAGAAGTCATGAAATAAATCAGCGTTCGACTTCCGCTTTCAGGAACTTGACAACTGTCACGTCTCTTCTCTTCTCAAATGCCACCTGTTCAAGAGATCAACAGAATAACCCAATCAATTAACCAGTTAACAGATTACCAATTAACCCTCACAGAGTAGAGAAACTAATAAGAAGGCAAGACAGATGAGCTGAAATCAGTACCCAAAACAAAACACATAAATGATAGGTCACAGCATGCCCCTTCTTGACAACAATGACTCCGTACGTGATGGCTGCCGTGGCTGCTGTGTTGCGAGCTCTTGTACGCCGACGAGGCTTTTTGTTATTTATTCTTTTAATTGTGACGATCTTTGCACAAGAAGTTAGCAGCAAGTTCACTTACGACAGTTGTACACTTCTGGAGATTAGAACGACAGTCGCTCGCCGCCTACCAGAGTTTTTCAAGTCTTTCGACTCGGACGTCCCGCCCGGAGTCGTGGCTGGATTATCTCCGTCCATCTTAGGCGCGATCACACGCAGGCGTCGCCGACGGAGAGGGAAGCGAGCCGGCGTCCTGGTCAGGCTGCGACGTCGTGCCAATCGACCTCCACTACCCACCATTCTGATGACTAATGTACAGTCTCTGGACAATAAGTTATGCGAGCTACAGGCTCGTATACAATTCCACCAGGAAACAAAGGACAACTGCATCATCTGCCTGACGGAGACATGGATGTCGGAGGGGGTTGCCGACTCAGCCATCGAGCCAACAGGATTTTCCATCCACCACGCGGTCAGAACAAAGACTCTCTCCGGTAAAGATCGTGGAGGGGGGGTCTGTCTCATGATAAACAGATCTTGGTGCAACCAGAGTCATGTGCAGACCCTCAAGTCTTTCTGTTCCCCGGACCTGGAGTACCTGATGCTTATGTGCCGACCATTCTGGCTACCGCGGGAGTTTACAGCAGTAACCGTGACTGCTGTGTACATTCCCCCTCAAGCCAAAACGGACATAGCGCTGAAGGAGCTTTATGGGGCTATCAGCGAACAGGAGTCGGCTCACCCGGAGGCTGCTTTCATTGTGGCGGGGGACTTCAATAAGGCGAACCTGAATAAAGTTCTCCCGAAGTTCTACCAACACATCACAAGCAACACACGGGGCGAAGCGGATCCTCGGACCACTGCTACACCCCCTTCCGGGACGGCTACAAGTCCCTCCTCCGCCCACCGTTCGGCAAATCAGATCACCGCTCGATCCAACTACTCCCCGCCTACAGGCAGAGACTGAAGCAGCAACCAATCGCTGTGAAGGAGGTCCAATGCTGGTCGGACCAATCGGAGTCTATGCTGCAGGATTGCTTTGATGACGCGGATTGGCGTATGTTCCGGGTCGAATCAGACAATAACATCAGCGAGTACGCGTCCTCAGTCACCGGGTTCATCAAGAAATGCATAGATGACGTTGTTCCTACTAAATCGGTTCGGATTTATCCCAACCAGAAACCGTGGATTAATGGCGATGTTCGCGCCGCACTCCGCACGCGTAACGCCGCCTTTGACTCTGGGAATATGGTGGAATATACGAGAGCCCGCTACGACCTCCGCAAGACCATCGGCTCTGCCAAGCGGGAGTATAAGAACAGGGTGGAGGACAAATTCAAGAGCCACGACGTGAGGGGTGTGTGGAAGGGGCTGCAGACAATCACGGACTTCAGAGGGAGAACCAGCGGTGTAGAGAACTCCTCTACCTCCCTCCCAGACGAGCTAAACATCTTCTTCGCTCGGTTCGACGTGAACGGCAGCCCGCCGAAGTCAGCGCTGCCTGAGAAGGCCAGCCTGCTGAACATCTCAGAGGCTGACGTGCGCAGAGCCTTCAAGCGGGTGGACATCCGGAAGGCGGCGGGCCCAGACCACATCCCGGGGTGCGTCCTCAGAGCATGCGCAGACCAGTTGACAGGAGTCTTCGCAGACATCTTCAACCTGTCCCTGTCCCAGGCTGTTGTTCCCGAGGTCTTCAAGATGTCCATCATCGTGCCTGTCCCTAAACACCCCAAGGTAACCCTGCCCGAATGACTGGAGACCCGTAGCCCTCACCTCGATTGTCAGTAAATGCTTCGAGAGGCTGGTCAAGGACTTCATTTGTTCCATGTGGCCTGCCACGCTGGACCCATGGCAATTTGCGTACCGTCAAAAACAGATCCACCGATGACGCCATTGCCATGGCACTTCACACCGCCCTCTCTCACCTGGAGGGGAAGAACTGTTGTGTGAGAATGCTGTTTGTGGACTTCTGCTCAGCGTTCAACACGATAGTTCCTGCCAAGCTCGACACCAAGCTCAGGAGTCTAGGCCTGCACCCGACCATGTGCAGCTGGATACTGGACTTCCTGTCGGGCCACCGCCAGGTGGTGAGGATGGGCAGCACCACCTCAGAGCCGCTGACCCTCAACACTGGAGCCCCTCAGGGATGCGTGTTGAGCCCTCTCCTCTACTCCCTGTACACCCACGACTGCATGGCTATGCACAGCTCCAACGTCTTCATCAAGTTTGCTGACGACACGACAGTGTTGGGTCTGATCGCCGACGACGACGAGACAGCCTACAGGGAGGAGGTCGGATCACTGGCACTGTGATGCCAAGAAAACAACCTCGCCCTCAACGTCAGAAGACCAAGGAGCTGATCGTGGACTACAGGAAGCGGAGCGGAGAGCACGCCCCCATCTCCATCGACGGTGCTGCAGCAGAGAGGGTCAGCAGCTTCAAGTTCCTCGGTGTGCACATCTCCGAGGACATCACATGGACCACGCACACCACACACGTGGTGAAAAAGTCCCAACAACGCCTGTATTTCCTCAGGCGACTGAGGAAATTCAACATGGATGCAACATGAAGGAGCATAAAATACTGATGTACGCAGTTGACATTTGTCCAATTTGTTTCTCGGTCTTTATTCGATTTATTTGTTGCGTGCCTGATGTAAAAGGATCATAAATCTACCTGTGACAGATTAACAAACTCAACCAAAATCCATTGCAATGGACTAGCAGGCCAATTTGAGTGGTGGAGGACAGGTTATACTAATGTAACCATTGGCCCGTTCGTCCCTGTCTGCAGGTATCTCTCCTAACTGGTTTAGTCTCTGCATTGTTTGTGTGGATGTCAGGGGAGACAGACTGGGACACGTGGTTCTTGGATTGTGGTAGAGACCATAGGAATAGCCTTTTTATTCTCTCTCTCTCTTCTTCCAGTTAACACAATTCCACTCCTCAGGTAAGTAGTCTTCACCTTAACAACACACAAGAAGAAGAAGAATCTCTTTAATCCACACTTGTAATGGTCACACAACACACAGCAGGAAGTGGTGGCCGCCAAACACACACACGCGCATGCAGGGAGGGTGGCCCGCGGAAATTTGTCCTCTGCATTTAACCCATCCTGCTGCCCCTCCAGGGGCAGCCAGGAGCAGTGGGCAGCCATTTTGACGGCGCCCGGGGACCAACAGCTCCAGGTTTTACGTCCACATCTTGGTCAGGGACATGGACAGGAGAGGCGATCTTCACATGTTTTTAATTGGGGTTCTTTTACTCTGTAAGGAGACCCCGCGGAGCACGGGGAGAACATGCAAACTCCACACAGAAAGGCCGGGAGATCACCCACCTGGGCACCCCAGAGTCAATAGCGCCCCAGGCGGGAATCGATCCCAGGACCTTCTTGCTGTGAGGCAGGCATACGAACTACCTGTAGAAGGTCTAAAAATAATCACTTGCGATGTAATGAATTGTCGCGAACGCCACGGAGGAGCTGAAGAGACGAGACGCGGAGTGTAGTTGTATTGTTGCTCTGTGGCCCAGACACCACCCAGAGTCTACCTTTATTGTGCTTTCCAAGGACTGATTGTTATTTTGGACATTAATCCGTTAATTCGCCGTTCTGATGGGGGGGGGGGTCTGTTAATTTGCGGTTCTGATGGGGGGGGGGGGTCCGTTAATTTGCGGTTCTGATGGGGGGGGGGCTTATCCGTTAATTCGCGGTTCTGATGAGGGGGGGTGCTCCGTTAATTCGCGGTTCTGATGAGGGGGGGGGGTTGCTCCGTTAATTCGCGGTTCTGATGTTTGGTGGCAGGGGCGCACCTTGTCAACAGCAAGGCAGGCAACTGCTTGGAGCCCCGAGCCGCTAGGGGCCCCGAGACCTGGTCTCAGCGCGTTGCCGGGGGACAATCGAGGAATTTCGTCCATTGAGATTGAATGATGGTACGTGATTTTGTGTGCTCCTGTCCTGTTGTACAAACAGTACATCTGTACAATGTATGCTATGGCCTTATAAACAGCGGATCTGTGTTCAAAGAGTTCCAAAGAATCCGCACCATATTTTTTTTGTAAAACGACCAGGACATGCGCGATATTCTTATCATGTTTTGCTTAACTAGCAACAAGCTAGTTGCTAACATTCACTGGTCAGAAATAGTTTTATTGGGGTCCTATAATAGGACCCCAATAAAACTATTTCACTTCTATACTTTATTTTTGTACAAAGTTTATATTGGTAATAAAGTAATTTACTGTATTTATACATTTTTTTATTTATTTTTTGTTATTTATTTATTTTTTATTCTTTACATTTACAGTATATTTTCAAAATTAACAAGGTTTTCATGTTTGGAACAAGACATGTTGGAACAAAAAAGTTTTTATTTCATACATTTTTCGTTTGGTGTCAGATATTTATAGCCTAACATAATGGTGATGAACACTGGTCGGTAGGGCCCCCAAGGAATTTTTGCTTAGGGCCCCCACAGACTCTAGAATCGCCTCTGGTGGGGGGTTGCTCCGTTAATTCCGCTGGTTCTGATGGGGGGGGGTTGCTCGTTAATTTGCGGTTCTGATGAGGGGGGGGGGGGGCTCCGTTAATTCATGGTTCTGATCCGGGAGGGGGGGTGGATATTGGCGCGTTTCTGATGGGGGGGGTGCTCCGTTAATTTGCGGTTCTGATGGGGGGGGGGGGTGCTCCGTTAATTGGTGGGGACATGTCCCCAGCGTCCCCACTAAATTCTACGCCCATGCTTTCCATAATACATTTCCCATACATAACATTCCTCATAATCCCTCCGGCCCCCCACGTCATCTGCGCGGCCATGTGGTGGCCCCGCCCCCCCTGGCCGCTACAGAATGTAACGAAGATAGTTGGTTTTTTTCTTCATGAGAATTCAACAGAATTGCTGCATGTTCTTCTTAGAATAAAACATTTGTATTCGATAAAATAGCGTGGGTTCTGTGCATTATTTATATAGGCCCAGCATTAAATTTAAGTATTAAAAAGGCACTTCTGGTTTCTACGGGGAATCTTGGGATTTCCGGGAAGGGGCTCTATAATTCCCGGGATTTAAAAAGGATCAGATTCGGGAATTTTGAGCAACCCTAGTCTCCATGTAGGCCTTGTTGTCCCTGCTCCCTGAATGGCTGTCTTAGAGGCGTTTCCATGTCTGCTTCCCTAGATGATTTGTTGTGTCTATATGTAAATGTTCCTCTTGTTTTCCCATGCAAACTGTATATATGCTCTATGTATCTATGATTGTCTGCTTTGCTACAGACAATCCAGAACCTGAACCTGAACCTGAACTCCAGCCACAATAGATGACCACTCGAAACTGCACATAACAGTACAGCTAGAGAGTTGAATCAGATTGGGGAACTACTGGATGTCCTTCAGCCTTTTGGGGAAGCCGTATACCTCACACAAGGAGAAGAAGTGTGCTGGTACCCTGTATCCTTTCTCTTCATCACCACCTGGAAAATCAAAAAGAGAAAGTGTGCTACTTGGGTGGCTTGATCAGTTGCCTGCAAGGATCACTCCAAAGCATTGCCAAATTTCATTTCACATCATATCCTTTCTGTGTATGTGACAAATACAGTTCTTGAATCTTGAATCTTGAAGAAGATTCAGAGGGATCTCAATGTGAGGATAGCAGATGAGTGATGGAGCAACCTTACCTGGTTTAGTCAAGCTCAACAGGGTCTTCATTCCCCGCTGATTCTGCCAAGTGTGTTCCCTGTGTTCCCATCTCATTCATCCATTTATGCATGTCAGTAATGAGATGACGAGGCATTTGGCTACCTTAAGAGAGTCAACCTTACATCTGACCCTCTATACCTAAAAGCTGCTCTGCTGGATCCTTCATTTGGCACCATGTGGTTGACCCATGATGCTTTGGTCACCGAAAAAAACATCAAGGAGGCTCTGCCTGTGATTATGAAAATAATGTTATATTTTAGGTGGGAATCCAATTTAATGTCAGACCATTGAAGAGATGGGCAATAAAATACATTCTCTTTTGACGACATAGATTATCATGACATGGTTGCTTTTGATAACCCACTTACTGTATGTGTTATGACTGTTTGTATGCAGTATTCAACACCTGAGTGAATTTTGTGTCTACTGTTTTTCCTTGTGTTTATCAGACTTGATTCTCAAAGAGGCGACCAAGACCACCCCAACCACCGATGAACAGGACCAAATGACAATGGCAGAGCCAGAGGCCCAGTCAGGGCTGTTCTCAACATACCGCAAAAAAACAGAAGAGAGACTCTAGTCACTCACAATTGAGCGACAAACTGCATTGGAAATACAATGCATTGTACACTGAACAAAATTATAAACGCAACACTTTTGTTTTAGCTCCAATTTTTCATGAGTTGAAAGCAGATCTAAGATCTAAGACTTTTTCTATGTACACAAAAGGCCTATTTCTCTAAAATTTTGTTCACAAACTTGTTTAAATCTGTGTTAGTGAGCACTTCTCCTTTGCCAAGATAATCCATCCACCGGACAGGTGTGGCATATCAAGATGCTGATTAGACAGCATGATTATTGCACAGGTGTGCCTTGGGCTGGTCACAATAAAAGGCCACTCTAAAATGTGCAGTTTTATCTTGAAAAGAGACATTTATAGGCACTGAAGTATGGATTTCACAGATATGCAGGGGGGGTCAGAAAACCAGTCAGTATCTGGTGTGACCACCATTTGCCTCACACAGTGCAACACATCTCCTTCGCATGGAGTGCGAAGGAGATCAGGTTGTTGATTGTGGCCTGTGGAATGTTGGTCCACTCCTCTTCAATGGCTGTGCGAAGTTGCTGGATATTGGCCGGAACTGGAACACGCTGTCGTATACGCCGATCCAGAGCATCCCAAACATGCTCAATGGGTGACATGTCCGGGGAGTATGGAGGCCATGCAAGAACTGGGATGTTTTCAGCTTCCAGGAATTGTGTACAGATCCTTGCAACATGGGGCTGTGCATTATCATGCTGCAACATGAGGTGATGGTGGTGGATGAATGGCACAACAATGGGCCTCAGGATCTCGTCACGGTATCTCTGTGCATTCACAATGCCATCAATAAAATGCACTTGTGTTCGTTGTCCGTATCATATGCCTGCCTATACCATAACCCCACCGCCACCATGGGCGACTCTAGTCACAACGTTAACATCAGCAAACCGCTCACCCACATGACGCCATACACGCTGTCTGCCATCTGCCCGGTACAGTGAAAACCGGGATTCAATCGTGAAGAGAACACTTCTCCAAAGTGCCAGACGCCATCGAAGGTGAGCATTTACCCACTCAAGTTGGTTACGACGACGAACTGCAGTCAGGTCAAGACCCTGGTGAGGACGTCGAGCATGCAGATGAGCTTCCCTGAGACGGTTTCTGACCGTTTGTGCAGAAGTTCTTTGGTTATGCAAACCAATTGTTGCATCAGCTGTCCGGGTGGCTGGTCTCAGATGATCTTGCAGGTGAAGATGTTGGATGTGGAGGTCTTGGGCTGGCGTGGTGACACGTGGTCTGCGGTTGTGAGGCCGGTTGGATGTACTGCCAAATTCTCGGAAACGAATTTGGAGACGGCTTATGGTAGAGAAATGAACATTCAATTCACGGGCAACAGCTCTGGTGGACATTCCTGCAGTCAGCATGCCAATTGCACGCTCCCTCAAAACTTGCGACATCTGTGGCATTGTGCTCTGCGATAAAACTGCACATTTTAGAGTGGCCTTTTATTGTGACCAGCCTAAGGCACACTTGTGCAATAATCATGCTGTCTAATCAGCATCTTGATATGCCACACCTGTCAGGTGGATGGATTATCTCGGAAAAGGAGAAGTGCTCACTAACACAGATTTAAACAAGTTTGTGAACAAGTTGAGAGAAGTAGGCCTTTTGTGTACATCGAAAAAGTCTTAGATCTTTGCTTTCAACTCATGAACAATTGGAGCTAAAACAAAAGTGTTGCGTTTATATTTTTGTTCAGTGTAAGTGGCTATTCACCTTAGCTAGTATCTTTGCAGCTAGTATCTTTGCAAAAATGTTAAAGGGATATTCATGTCTCATAAAAGTCAGGCATGCTTGAAGAACTAAATAGTAAAACTATTATACTTGAATAGTTTGAAAACGTTTTCATGGTTTGATGTAATGTTTAGTTATGTCATTGCTTTGCTCGATCTGCGGTATCCTGGTTCACTTCCTACCTGACAGATCACATCTATCAGGTCACATGGAATGGCTCCTTGTCCAGACCCTGTACCTTTGACACAGGAGTCCCCCAAGGCTCAGTACTACTTCTGCTCTCCTTATACACTTGATCTCTAGGCTCTGTAATTACATCTCACAGCTTCTCCTATCACAGTTACGCAGATGACACCCAACTGTTCCACACATATCTCTAAATGCCTCACTGACATCAGCAAATGGATGACTGCCAATCACATGAAGCTTAACCTAGACAAGACTGAGCTTCTCTTCGTGCCGGGGAAACACTGCCCTCAGTTGGACCTACTTGTCACCATTGAGGACATCAAAGTCTCCCCTTCCCCTACTGCGAGGAACCTTGGCGTGGTACTGGATGACCAGCTGTACTGTAACACCAACGTCACATCTGTGGCCTGATCTTGTAGAATTGCTCTCTACAAAATCCTCAGGATCCGGCCTTTCCTCACACAGCACAGATCTTGGTCCAAGCGCTCGTCATCACTCACCTCGACTATTTCAACTCTCCCCTGGCTGGACTCTCAGCCTCCGCAATCAAACCCTTACAATGCATCCAGAAGGCAGCAGTGCGTCTGGTGTTCAACTTACCAAAATTCTCCTATGTAACCCTCCTTTTCGATGACCTCCAGTGGCTCCCAGTAATCACTTGCATTAGATTCAAGACATTAGTACTGGCCTACAAGGGCTGTCAGCGGAACTGCCCCTACCTACCTCCAAATATTAGTCAGGACTCCACGCCCAGCCCGAGCACTCTGCTCAACAATTTGGCTGGACATCTGTACCACCTTCACAAGAAACAGGGCAAACATTGCTCTGCAAATTCTCAATCTTCTCTGTTTTGGAACCGCAGTGGTGGAATGAGCTCTTGTGGACATCAGGACGCATAATCCTCACCAGCTTCCACAAGAGACTCAAACACACCTGTTCAGAGTTCACCTGGACTCTGCATACCCCAAATACTCAGAGTTGGAATCCCCTCACTCTCTAACTCCAGCACTAACTTGCGCTTTAGCACTAGGAATTTAATTGGCACCAATAAAGTACTTAGCATTGTTAAGCATATTGTATGTTGGTAAAATGATGGCGCTTATCCAGCTATATATGCAGTCAACCTAGCAATTATTAAACTTTGTTTCTTAACCTTGCTATATGCATGCTTGAAAACTGTTCTATTCTTATCTTATGTTTCACAGTCTGTCACTTGCTGTCTCTCTTTCGACAAATGTAATTAGTCGCTGTGGATAAAAGCCAAATGCCCTAATGTAATGAGTTCAAAATAAGAAGAGGGTGGTCAAAGAATGTTCAAGGTCAAATAGTCGAAAGCCCCATAGAAACAAAGTCAGTGTATGATCCACGTCACTCTGTAAGTTTTGTATTCTCCCCGTCAATCATTCATCAACCAACTCAATTTGCCACAATCCCCTCCACTGTCTCTCTAACTGTCAACCCGCTATTTAAGCTCTGCCTTTCCACACACACACTGCCAGATTGTATCTTCGCTTGCCTATGCAAGACTTTCCAGTACTCCTCTAGCTGATTACCCATTACCGATCCTGCCTGGCCCTGACATGCCTGCCTCGTCTAATCCTCTGAGAGGACATCAAGTGGGAGCTGAACATCAGCTCCATTACCAAAAAAGGCCCAGAAAATTGAGGGATCATAACCAGAGCATCTAGAATATTGACAATAGTTACAGTAAAAAATAAACAGTATAGAAAAAATATATATAGAAAATGAAAATATAGAATGAAAAATGAAATTGAGAATAAGGTGAGGACAGACCATGTATGTCATGTCCTGCATGTACAGTTGTGGTCAAAAGTTTACATACACTTGTAAAGAACATGTATGTCATGGCAGTCCAGAGTTTCCAATAATTTCTACAACTCTTATTTTTCTGTGATAGAGTGATTGGAGAACATACTTCTTTGTCACAAAAAACATTCATGAAGTTTGGTTCTTTTATGAATTTATGATGGGTCTACTGAAAATGTGACCAAATCTGCTGGGTCAAAAATATACATACAGCAATGCTAATATTTGGTTACATGTTCCTTGGCCATTTTCACCTCAATTAAGTGCTTTTGGTAGCCACCCACCAGCTTCTGGCAAGCTTCTAGTTGAATCTTTGACCACTCCTCTTGACAGAATCGGTGCAGTTCAGCTACATTTGTTGGCTTTCTGACATGGACTTGTTTCTTCAGCATTGTCCACATGTTCTCGATGGGGTTTAAGTCAGGACTTTGGGAAGGCCATTCTAAAACCTTAATTCTAGCCTGATTTAGCCATTCCTTTGCCACTTTTGATGTGTTTGGGGTTTGATGTGTTAGAAATAGAACTAACAAAATGGAAATAGAACTATGAATATAAATTCTGTGTAAAATAAAATTAAAATAAAATAAAATATACAACAGAATACACCAAAAAATATCCAGGGGAGCAGTACACATATAAATCAATGTAATAAAATATACATTGTTATATGCTGACATTCACAGAATGTCACAGAATACCTTCTCAGACAGTCAACACAACACTAGCACCAGCAATTAGCACTAGCAGTAACACTAGCACTAGCACTAGCACTGGCAGTAACACCAGCACTAGCACCAACACTTAACACTACTACCAGCACTAGCACCAGCAGTAACACTAGCACTTAGCACCAGGACTAGCACTAGCACTAGCAGTAACACTTAGCACTAGCACTTAGCTCTTAACATTGATGCCGAACTTGTTCAGCAGCCTGATGGCCTGACTGTGGAAGCTGTCTCTGAGTCTGCTCGTGTGGCACTTGATACTGCGGTATCGCCTGCCTGACAGTAGAAGTGTGTACAGTTCGTGGCTGGGGTGGTTATTGTCTTTAATAATCCGTTTGGCCTTGGCCACGCACCGCCTGGTGTATATATCCAGGAGGGAGGGAAGCTCACCTCCAACGATGTACTGGGCCGTCCGCACCACCCTCTGTAGTGTTTTACGCTCCAGTGCGGTGCAGTTCCCGTACCAGACGGTGATGCATCCTGTAAGAACACTCTCGATGGTACAGGAGTAGAATGTTCTGAGGATGCGGGGCACGCCTACCGGAGTTTTTCAAGTCTTTCGACTCGGACGTCCCGCCCGGAGTCGTGGCTGGATTATCTCCGTCCATCTTAGGCGCGATCAACACGCAGGCGTTCGGCCGACGGAGAGGGAAGCGAGCCGGCGTCCTGGTCAGGCTGCGACGGTCGTGCCAATCGACCTCCACTACCCACCATTCTGATGACTAATGTACAGTCTCTGGACAATAAGTTATTGCGAGCTACAGGCTCGTATACAATTCCACCAGGAAAACAAAAGGACAACTGCATCATCTGCCTGACGGAGACATGGATGTCGGAGGGGGTTGCCGACTCAGCCATCAGAGCCAACAGGATTTTCCATCCACCACGCGGTCAGAAACAAAGACTCTCTCCGGTAAAGATCGTGGAGGGGGGGTATGTCTCATGATAAATAGATCTTGTGCAACCAAAGTCATGTGCAGACCTCAAGTCTTTACTGTTTCCCAGACCTGGAGTACCTGATGCTTATGTGCCGACCATTCTGGCTACCGCGGGAGTTTTAACAGCAGTAACCGTGACTGCTGTGTACATTCCCCCTCAAGCCAACACGACATAGCGCTGAAGGAAGCTTATGGGGCTATCAGCGAACAGGAGTCGGCTTCAGCCGCGGAGGCTGCTTTCCCCCCCCATCCGTGGGCGGGGGACTTCAATAAGGCGAACCTGAAAGTAAGTTCTCCCGAAGTTTCTACCAACACATCACAAGCAACACACGGGGCGAACGAAATCCTGGATCACTGGCTACACCCCCTTCCGGGACCGGCTACAAGTCCCTCCCTCCCGCCCACCGTTCGGCAAATCAGATCACCACTCGATCCAACTACTCCCCGCCTACAGGCAGAGACTGAAGCAGCAAACCAATCGCTGTGAAGGAGGTCCAATGCTGGTCGGACCAATCGGAGTCTATGCTGCAGGATTGCTTCGGTGACGCGGATTGGAATATATTCCGGGTCGCGTCGGACAATAACATCAGTGAGTACGCGTCCCTCAAGTCACCGGGTTCATCAAGAAATGCATAGATGATTGTGTCCTACTAAGTCGTTCGGATTTTATCCCAACCAGAAACCATGGATTAATGGCGATGTTCGCGCCGCACTCCGCATACGCGTAACACCGCCTTTGACTCTGGGGAATATGGTGGAATATACGAGAGCCGCTACGACCTCCGCAAGACCATCGGCTCTGCCAAGCGGGGAGTATAAGAACAGGGTGGAGGAACAATTCAAGAGCCACGATGTGAGGGGTGTGTGGGAAGGGGGCTACAGACAATCACGGACTTCAGAGGGAGAACCAGCAGGTGTAGAGAACTCCTCTACCTCCTCCTGGCGAGCTAAACACCTTCTTCGCCCGGTTCGACGTGAACGGCAGACCGCCGAAGTCAGCGCTGCCTGTGGAGGGCCGAGCCTGCTGAACATCTCAGAGGCTGACGTGCGCAGAGCCTTCAAGCGGGTGGACATCCGGAAGGCGGCGGGCCCAGACCACATCCCGGGGCGCGTCCTCAGAGCATGCGCAGACCAGCTGGCAGGAGTCTTCGCAGACATCTTCAACCCTGTCCCTGTCCCAGCTGTTGTTCCCGAGGTCTTCAAGATGTTCCATCATCGTGCCTGTCCCTAAACACCCCAAGGTAACCTGCCCGAATGACTGGAGACCTGTAGCCCTCACCTCGATTGCCAGCAAATGCTTTGAGAGGCTGGTCAAGGACTTCATTTGTTCCATGTTGCCTGCCACGCTGGACCCATGGCAATTTGCCTTACCGTCAAAACAGATCCACCGACGACGCCATTTGCCATGGCACTTCACACTGCCCTCTCTCACCCGGAGGGGAAGAACTGTTGTGTGAGAATGCTGTTTGTGGACTTTCAACTCAGCGTTCAACACCATAGTTCCTGCCAAGCTCGACACCAAGCTCAGGAGTCTAGGCCTGCACCCGACCATGTGCAGCTGGATACTGGACTTCCTGTCGGGCCGCCGCCAGGTGGTGAGGATGGGCAGCACCACCTCAGAGCCGCTGACCCTCAACACTGGAGCCCCTCAGGGATGCGTGTTTGAGCCCTCTCCTCTACTCCTGTACACCCACGACTGCATGGCTATGCCACAGCTCCAACGTCTTCATCAAGTTTGCTGACGACACGACAGTGTTGGGTCTGACGACGACGAGAACAGCCTACAGGGAGGAGGTTGGATCACTTGCACAGTGGTGCCAAGAAAACAACCTCGCCCTCAACGTCAAAAAGACCAAGGAGCTGATAGTGGACTACAGGAAGCGGAGAGGAGAGCACGCCCCCATCTCCATCGACGGTGCTGCAGTAGAGAAGGTCAGCAGCTTCAAGTTCCTCGGCGTGCACATCTCCGAGGACCTCACATGGACCACGCATACCACACACGTGGTGAAAAAGGCCCAACAACGCCTGTGTAGCACCCTGTTACCATAAATATCTTACAATAACTGTGGGAGCTAAATATCATCAAGTATAGGCTAATGATCAGAAGATGTCAGGAACGGGAGAGGAGGCAAAATACATTTGATGTACACTGAATAAGGAAGACTCAGGAGACATGAACTTGATTGTAAAAAGGTACCGTGTATTTAGAAATATAAAGAGAAAAGGACAAATAAACAAACAAACATATAAACAAACAAATGGCCATACACAAAGGTTGTATTCAAGATCCTCTTGCAATAACAGAGTTCACAGAGCATGCATTTCAATGTGAAACACAGCCATGCAAGATTTCACCTAGTAATTATCTCTCACCCATTAGATGACTAGATTGTATACCAGATAAATCAATCAATATCGATATCCCTAGAATTCATTTCACTCAGCAAATGACCATACACAAATCAAAACACCCAAAATAAATCCCTAACCCTAATCCAGTCAATCCTCTTCGTGACACATGCACATTTCCTTCCCAGCACAGGGGAATAGTCCAGGGGTTAAAGTCTCAATGTCATTGGGGTGAAGTCACGGTCCAAGGGGGAATGGGTGTGTGCTGAGTGGAGAGTGTGTGTGTGAGAGAGAATGAATGGGGTGAGAGTGGTGTTGCAGCCTTACGTCCCACCGCCCAGGGAGGACAATGATTGACAACGGCAATGATGGTTTTGCTGAGAGTTCCGGGTTCCAGACTAGGCTCGTTCTCATTGGGTTAGCTCGCCATCAAGTTCATCCCAGCTTAGAAACCTGGCCTGTGTAGTCAAACAACCAAGCCAGACTATTTAACTCCCAATTGGCTCATCATAAAGTAATAATTAATTAAACCACCAAAAAAAGTACAGTTCACCATTCAATTAATCAATTCATCAACATTGTTAGAACAAATTGCCATGATCACATCATGCCTGCAGCTTGGCTGAATTGTTTGTATGAATCACACTCACCAATTCAGTTCAATGCACTCTTATCATTTGTGTCCTCGACCACCAGCTCGGTAGAATTCTGCAGCATGATGTTAAATAAAGGACTCACATCAACCTCATGTTTAACAATCATTGTTTGAAAGTTTGGATGTAACAAAAGCTTTCCTCTACCAACCTGCTGCAGCACCTCTCCTCTCACCAGGCCCCATTCACCTAACTAATTGGAGCACCTGGCAGATTATCTATGAGGGAGAGTGTGCTCTGATTGGCTGTCAGTGCAGTGAGGTGGCACAGACTCACAGAGTGCAGTAGAGGGATCAGAGAGATCAACAGTGTATAATGTCAAGAGAACAACATATGCAACTTATGAAAAAGAAAAGAAAATGAGAGTTTATCCACTTTGGGACCGGGTTACATCCTCCTCCTCTAAATCCATGCACGTCCCGTTGCATGTGGGATAACGGCAGGGGAAAGAGAATCACCCAAGGCCCCAGAATACACAGTAGCCAGACTCTGGAACAGAGACTGTGCAATGGAAAGTAAAGGAGTTCCCAACTGATGGTATTGAAACCTCTTGGGTTGTTCCCTGTTTCGGTTTGAACGTCTAAGCGAACCTTCAACTTCAGATTGATCACTTATGTCAGATTCAGTGAGTCTATTGGTGTTTTCAGGTGCTTCTGACATTCCTCCATCAGGTCCAGGTAAGTGTTCCTCATTAGTATCAAGAACCTCCTCCACAATTTCCTCCTCAGTATCCCGATTTTCCTCCACAGATCCAAGTACGTATTCCTCCTCAATATCCAGATTTTCCTCCACAGATCCAAGTAAGTGTTCCTCCTCAATATCCAGATTTTCCTCCACGGGTCCAGGTAAGTGTTCCTCTTCAGAGGGTTCCATTAAAGGCTCTGCATCAGTGAATTCAAGATCAAGTGTTCGTCTCACATTAATGGGTTCAGACAACTGTTCAGCATCAGGCAGATGACTCAAAGATGACTGTGATGGAAGTTTAGGTGACTGAGACACAAGCTCAATGTAGGGAGCTTTGTTTGTGATCACATTTTCAGGCTTGTGATTGTAATCCACAGTAACTGCTGGCTGATCATAGGTACTAGGGACCCAATAGCTAGGATCCTCATCCTCCTGATAATCTACATCAACAGCTTCAGTTACATCATCACCTTGGTGTTGACGTGTCCGTGGCCTACGGACAGGGGTAGACTGAGGAAGCTCTTCCTCTGTTGTTATGGGAAGGAACCCACAAGGGAGAAGAAGGTCTCTATGCAACGTGCGTTTAGGACCATCTTTGTTCTCAGGTCTTACAGTGTAGACCGGAAGATCTCCTGCACGCTTGATCACAACATAAATATCAGCTTCCCATTTGTCCATAAGCTTATGCTTGCCACGAATCCGCACATTTCGGACCAACACCCTGTCTCCCACTTCCAGGTCTGAGGTAGTCACCTTTTTGTCGAACCGAAGTTTGTTCCTCTCTGCTGTCTTGAGAGCATTCCGAGAAGCTAATTGATAGCTCTCCTGCAATCGAGATCTGAGATTTTGCACATATTGAGAATGAGACTTATGCTGGTTCCTTCCCACCGGTAAACCAAAGGCTAAGTCAACCGGCAGTCGGGGTGAACGTCCAAACATAAGCTCATAAGGAGTGAAGCCGGTCACTTCATTGCGTGTGCAATTGTAAGCATGCACCAAGGGCTTCACATACTCTCTCCATTTTGACTTTTGCTTATTTTCCAAAGTTCCCAACATGTTAAGCAATGTGCGGTTGAATCTTTCAACGGGATTTCCCCGTGGATGGTATGAAGTTGTGCGACACTTTTGAATTCCTGAGACTTCACACAATTCCTTGATCAGTCGAGATTCGAAATCGGGACCTTGGTCAGTGTGTAACCGCTCAGGTATCCCGTAGTACACAATGAAATTATCCCACAGGCATTTTGCCACGGTCTTTGCTTTCTGGTTGGGAGTTGGAATAGCTAGTGCAAACTTGGTGAAGTGATCTGTCAGTACAAGAATGTCTTTTGTGTTACTGGAATCGGGTTCAAGACTGAGAAAATCCATACACACAAGTTCTAGAGGACGTGTGGCTTTTATGTTCACCAAAGGAGCGGCTTTCTCAGGGAGTGCCTTTCTGCGTATGCAGCGGTCACATGTTTTAATTTTGTGCTCCACAGCAGCTGCCATTTTGGGCCAATAGAACCGTGTACGGACCAGATCAAGGGTTCTCTCTATGCCCATATGACCCATGTCATTATGTAAGCTCTGCAAGACGACTGCTCGCAGCTCTTCGGGCAGAACCAGTTGATAGGAAATCTGCTCACCATCCTGTCTCCTACGATACAAGATGTCATTTTGCAGCTCCAATCTCCCCAACTCCCTCAAGAAAAGTGGAAGTTCAGGGAGCTCTTTCCTGACAGTGGGAGGGACCTTTTCCCCAGACTCCATTTGTATAATGATCTCACGAATGCTTGGGTCCGCTCTCTGCTTCTCCTTAAGATCAAGGGGGGATAGAGAAGAAATTACAGGTAAGCCATGTTGGTCTTCACTGACAAAGCTGTCAGGAATCGCATCTGCAGAAGTTGCGAGAGACTCCACCAGGGTGAGGCTGCACTGACTGAACCCAGAGTCTTCTGGAGTTCTGACCAAGCAACTTTGACAGATCGCCTCGACAACATCTGGCAAGATGTCATCCATAGAACTGGCATCAGCTAAATGCTGTTGGGTAAATCGACTGATGCGATCCTGCTCTTTTTGAGACTGACCATCATCCAGATAGTCCCCATGAGGTCTTCTGGAGAGGGCATCCGCATCAAGATTTTGTTTGCCAGCCCTATACTGGAGGTTAAAGGAAAATGTAGACAACTCCGCTAGCCATCTGTAGCCGGCAGCATCCAACTTCGCAGAGGTGAGTATGTATGTAAGAGGATTATTGTCTGTGACAACAGTGAAGTGACCTCCATACAGGTAATCATGAAACTTTTCTGTCACACTCCATTTGAGTGCAAGAAATTCCAGTTTATGGGCTGGATACCGAGATTCACTTTCCGACAGGCCACGGCTGGCAAATGCAATGGGTCTCAATTTACCATCCTGTTCCTGGTAAAGAGCGGCTCCCAGTCCAGTAGTACTGGCATCCGTATGCAAGATGTATGGTAGCTTCGAGTTTGCAAACCCAAGAACCGGAGCAGAGGTAAGTCTTTCAATGATAGTCTGGAAGGCATTTTGACACTCGGGTGTCCAACGACCGGCAAAAGGCTGTTTTGGGTTGTGGTACTGATTAGGGGTTCCCTTACTCTTGGGGTGCTTGTGCAGTGGTGGATAACCGCTGGTGAGCTTATTAAGGGCTCTAACTATGGCAGCATAGTTCTTAATGAATCGCCGATAGTAGCCCGAGAAGCCTAAGAAAGACTTGAGCTCCTTCAAGTTTCGAGGAATTGGCCAGGTTTTTAAAGCATCCACCTTTGCTGGATCAGTTGCTACCCCATCTTCAGACACCACGTGTCCCAAGTAGCGGACAGATGTCTGGAAGAACTTGCATTTCTCCAGAGACAGTTTTAGTCCGTACTCTTTCAACCGGTTGAGTACCCTCATCAGCCGAATCTCATGCTCTTCCAAAGTGTCAGAGAAAATGATCAAATCGTCCAAAAAGACAAGCACTTCCTTAAGATTTAACTCTCCCATACTTTTCTCCATCAATCTCTGGAATGTACTGGGCGCGTTTGTAATGCCCTCACATGGACCACGCACACCAACACACGTGGTGAAAAAAGTCCCAACAACGCCTGTATTTCCTCAGGCGACTGAGGAAATTCAACATTGTGCCCCCGCATCCTCAGAACATTCTACTCCTGTACCATCGAGAGTGTTCTTACAGGATGCATCACCGTCTGGTTACGGGACCTGCACAGCAACTGGAGCGTAGAGCACTGCAGAGGGTTTGGTTGCGGACGGCCCAAGTACATCATTGGAGGTGAGCTTCCCTCCCTCCTGGATATATACACCAGGCGGTGCGTGGCCAAGGCCAAACGGATTACTAAAGACAATAACCACCCCAGCCACGAACTGTACACACTTCTACCGTCAGGCAGGCGATACCGCAGTATCAAGTGCCGCACGAGCAGACTCAGAGACAGCTTCCACAGTCAGGCCATCAGGCTGCTGAACAAGTTCGGCATCAATGTTAAGAGCTAAGTGCTAGTGCTAAGTGTTACTGCTAGTGCTAGTGCTAGTCCTGGTGCTAAGTGCTAGTGTTACTGCTGGTGCTAGTGCTGGTAGTAGTGTTAAGTGTTGGTGCTAGTGCTGGTGTTACTGCCAGTGCTAGTGCTAGTGCCCCTGTTAGTGTTACTGCTACTGCTAATTGCTGGTGCTAGTGTTGTGTTGACTGTCTGAGAATGTATTCTGTGACATTCTGTGAATGTCAGCATATAACAAATGTACATTTTATTACATTGAATTTATATGTGTACTGCTCCCCTGGGAATATTTTTTGGTGTATTCTGTTGTATATTTTATTTTATTTATTTTATTTTACACAGAATTTATATTCATAGTTCTATTTCCATTTTTGTTAGTTCTATTTCTAAACACATCAAACCCCAAACACATCAAAGTGGCAAAAGGAATGGCTAAATCAGGCTAGAATTAATGGTTTTAGAATGGCCTTCCCAAAGTCCTGACTTAAACCCATCGAGAACATGTGGACAATGCTGAAGAAACAAGTCCATGTCAGAAAGCCCAACAAATGTAGCTGAACTGCACCGATTGTCTGTCAAGAGGAGTGGTCAAAGATTCAACTAGAAGCTTGCCAGAAGCTGGTGGGTGGCTACCAAAAGCACTTAATTGAGGTGAAAATGGGCCAAGGAACATGTAACCATAATATTAGCATTGCTGTAATGTATATTTTTGGACCAGCAGATTTGGTCACATTTTCAGTAGACCCATCATAAATTCATAAAAGAACAAACTTCATGAATGTTTTTTGTTGGGACAAAGAAAGTATGTTCTCCAATCACTCTATCACAGAAAAATAAGAGTTGTTAGAAATTTATTGGAAACTCTGGACTGCCATGACATACATGTTCTTTACAAGTGTATGTAAACTTTGACCACAACTGTAACATGCAGGACATGACATACATGGTCTGTCCTCACCCTTATTCTCAATTTCATTTTTCATTCTAATATTTTCATTTTCTATATATATTTTTTCTATACTGTTTATTTTTTACTGTAACTATTGTCAATATTCTAGATGCTCTGGTTATGATCCCTCAATTTTCTGGGCCTTTTTTGGTAATGGAGCTGATGTTCAGCTCCCACTTGATGTCCTCTCAGAGGATTAGACGAGGCAGGCATGTCAGGGCCAGGCAGGATCGGTAATGGGTAATCAGCTAGAGGAGTACTGGAAAGTCTTGCATAGGCAAGCGAAGATACAATCTGGCAGTGTGTGTGTGGAAAGGCAGAGCTTAAATAGCGGGTTGACAGTTAGAGAGAACAGGTGGAGGGGATGTGGCAAATGAGTTGGTTGATTGAATGATTGACGGGGAGAATACAAAACTTACAGAGTGACGTGGATCATGACACTTGACTTTGTTTCTATGGGGGCTTTCGACTATTTGACCTTTGAACCATTCTTTGACCACCCTCTTTCTTTATTTTGAACTCATTTACATTTAGGGCATTTGGCTTTTATCCACAGCGACTAATTACATTTGTCGAAAGAGAGACAGCAAGTGACAGACTGTGAAACATAAAGATAAGAATAGAACAGTTTTCAAGCATGCATAATAGCAAGGTTAAGAACAAGTTTAATAATTGCTAGGTTGACTGCATAATAGCTGGGATAAGCGCATCATTTTACCAACATACAATATGCTTAACAATGCTAAGTACTTTTATTTGGTGCCAAATTAAATTCCTAGTGTCTAAAGCGCAAGTTAGTGCTGGAGTTAGGAGAGTGGAGGGGATTCCAACTCTGAGTATTTGGGGTTATGCAGAGTCCAGGTGAACTCTGAACAGGTGTGTTTTGAGTCTCTTGTGGAAGCTGGTGAGCGATTATGCTGTCCTGATGTCCACCAAGAGCTCATTCCACCACTGCGGTTCCAAAACAGAGAAGAGTTGAGAATTTGCAGAGCAATGTTTGCCTGTTCTTAGTGAAGGTGGTACCAGATGTCCAGCCAAAGTTGTTGAGCAGAGTGCTCGGGCTGGGGCGTGGAGTCTGACTAATATTTGGAGGTAGGTAGGGGCAGTTCCGCTGACAGCCTTGTAGGCCAGTACTAATGTCTTGAATCTAATGCAAGTGATTACTGGGAGCCACTGGAGGTCATCGAAAAGGAGGGTTACATAGGAGAATTTTGGTAAGTTGAACACCAGACGCACTGCTGCCTTCTGGATGCATTGTAAGGGTTTGATTGCGGAGGCTGAGAGTCCAGCCAGGGGAGAGTTGAAATAGTCGAGGTGAGTGATGACGAGCGCTTGGACCAAGATCTGTGCTGTGTGAGGAAAGGCCGGATCCTGAGGATTTTGTAGAGAGCAATTCTACAAGATCAGGCCACAGATGTGACGTTGGTGTTACAGTACAGCTGGTCATCCAGTACCACGCCAAGGTTCCTCGCAGTAGGGGAAGGGGAGACTTTGATGTCCTCAATGGTGACAAGTAGGTCCAACTGAGGGCAGTGTTTCCCCGGCACGAAGAGAAGCTCAGTCTTGTCTAGGTTAAGCTTCATGTGATTGGCAGTCATCCATTTGCTGATGTCAGTGAGGCATTTAGAGATATGTGTGGAACAGTTGGGTGTCATCTGCGTAACTGTGATAGGAGAAGCTGTGAGATGTAATTACAGAGCCTAGAGATCAAGTGTATAAGGAGAGCAGAAGTAGTACTGACCTTGGGGACTCCTGTGTCAAAGGTACAGGGTCTGGACAAGGAGCCATTCCATGTGACCTGATAGATGTGATCTGTCAGGTAGGAAAGTGAACCAGGATACCGCAGATCGAGCAAAGCAATGACATAACTAAACATTACATCAAACCATGAAAACGTTTTCAAACTATTCAAGTATAATAGTTTTACTATTTAGTTCTTCAAGCATGCCTGACTTTTATGAGACATGAATATCCCTTTAACATTTTTGCAAAGATACTAGCTGCAAAGATACTAGCTAAGGTGAATAGCCACTTACACTGAACAAAAATATAAACGCAACACTTTGTTTTAGCTCCAATTGTTCATGAGTTTGAAAGCAAAGATCTAAGACTTTTTCGATGTACACAAAAGGCCTACTTCTCTCAACTTGTTCACAAACTTGTTTAAATCTGTGTTAAGTGAGCACTTCTCCTTTTCCGAGATAATCCATCCCACCTGACAGGTGTGGCATATCAAGATGCTGATTAGACAGCATGATTATTGCACAAGTGTGCCTTAGGCTGGTCACAATAAAAAGGCCACTCTAAAATGTGCAGTTTTTATCGCAGAGCACAATGCCACAGATGTCGCAAGTTTTGAGGGAGCGGTGCATTGGCATGCTGACTGCAGGAATGTCCACCAGAGCTGTTGCCCGTGAATTGAATGTTCATTTCTCTACCATAAGCCGTCTCCAAATTCGTTTTCCGAGAATTTGGCAGTACATCCAACCGGCCTCACAACCGCAGACCACGTGTCACCACGCCAGCCCAGGACCTCCACATCCGGCATCTTCACCTGCAAGATCGTCTGAGACCAGCCACCCGGACAGCTGATGCAACAATTGGTTTGCATAACCAAAGAATTTCTGCACAAACTGTCAGAAACCGTCTCAGGGAAGCTCATCTGCATGCTCGTCGTCCTCACCGGGGTCTTGACCTGACTGCAGTTCGTCGTCGTAACCGACTTGAGTGGGCAAATGCTCACCTTCGATGGCGTCTGGCACTTTGGAGAAGTGTTCTCTTCACGGATGAATCCCGGTTTTCACTGTACCGGGCAGATGGCAGACAGCGTGTATGGCGTCATGTGGGTGAGCGGTTTGCTGATGTCAACGTTGTGACTAGAGTGGCCCATGGTGGCGGTGGGGTTATGGTATGGGCAGGCATATGCTACGGACAACGAACACAGGTGCATTTTATTGATGGCATTGTGAATGCACAGAGATACCGTGACGAGATCCTGAGGCCCATAATCCATACTTCAGTGCCTATAAATGTCTCTTTTCAAGATAAAACTGCACATTTTAGAGTGGCCTTTTATTGTGACCAGCCTAAGGCACACCTGTGCAATAATCATGCTGTCTAATCAGCATCTTGATATGCCACACCTGTCAGGTGGATGGATTATCTCGGCAAAGGAGAAGTGCTCACTAACACAGATTTAAACAAGTTTGTGAACAAAATTTTAGAGAAATAGGCCTTTTGTGTACATAGAAAAAGTCTTAGATCTTAGATCTGCTTTCAACTCATGAAAAATTGGAGCTAAACAAAAGTGTTTGCGTTTATAATTTTGTTCAGTGTACAATGCATTGTATTTCCAATGCAGTTTTGTCGCTCAATTGTGAGTGACTAGAGTCTCTCTTCTGTTTTTTGCGGTATGTTGAGAACAGCCCTGACTGGGCCTCTGGCTCTGCCATTGTCATTTGGTCCTGTTCATCGGTGGTTGGGGTGGTCTTGGTCGCCTCTTTGAGAATCAAGTCTGATAAACACAAGGAAAAACAGTAGACACAAAATTCACTCAGGTGTTGAATACTGCATACAAACAGTCATAACACATACAGTAAGTGGGTTATCAAAAGCAACCATGTCATGATAATCTATGTCGTCAAAAGAGAATGTATTTTATTGCCCATCTCTTCAATGGTCTGACATTAAATTGGATTCCCACCTAAAAATATAACATTATTTTCATAATCACAGGCAGAGCCTCCTTGATGTTTTTTCGGTGACCAAAGCATCATGGGTCAACCACATGGTGCCAAATGAAGGATCCAGCAGAGCAGCTTTTAGGTATAGAGGGTCAGATGTAAGGTTGACTCTCTTAAGGTAGCCAAATGCCTCGTCATCTCATTACTGACATGCATAAATGGATGAATGAGATGGGAACACAGGGAACACACTTGGCAGAATCAGCGGGGAATGAAGACCCTGTTGAGCTTGACTAAACCAGGTAAGGTTGCTCCATCACTCATCTGCTATCCTCACATTGAGATCCCTCTGAATCTTCTTCAAGATTCAAGATTCAAGAACTGTATTTGTCACATACACAGAAAGGATATGATGTGAAATGAAATTTGGCAATGCTTTGGAGTGATCCTTGCAGGCAACTGATCAAGCCACCCAAAGTAGCACACTTTCTCTTTTTGATTTTCCAGGTGGTGATGAAGAGAAAGGATACAGGGTACCAGCACACTTCTTCTCCTTGTGTGAGGTATACGGCTTCCCCAAAAGGCTGAAGGACATCCAGTAGTTCCCCAATCTGATTCAACTCTCTAGCTGTACTGTTATGTGCAGTTTCGAGTGGTCATCTATTGTGGCTGGAGTTCAGGTTCAGGTTCAGGTTCTGGATTGTCTGTAGCAAAGCAGACAATCATAGATACATAGAGCATATATACAGTTTGCATGGGAAAACAAGAGGAACATTTACATATAGACACAACAAATCATCTAGGGAAGCAGACATGGAAACGCCTCTAAGACAGCCATTCAGGGAGCAGGGACAACAAGGCCTTACATGGAGACTAGGGTTGCTCAAAATTCCCGAATCTGATCCTTTTTAAATCCCGGGATTATAGAGCCCCTTCCCGGGAAATCCCAAGATTCCCGTAGAAACCAGAAGTGCCTTTTAATACTAATTTAATGCTGGGCCTATATAAATGAATGCAACAGAACAACGCTATTTTATCGAATACAAATGTTTTATTTCTATGAAGAACATGCAGCAATTCTGTTGAAATTCTCATGAAGAAAAAACCAACTATCTTCGTTACATTCTGTAGCGGCCAGGGGGGGGCAGGGCCACCACATGGCCGCGCAGATGACGTGGGAGGCCGGAGGGATTATGAGTAATGTTATGTATGGGAAATGTATTATGGGAAAGCACATGGGCGTAGAATTTAGTGGGGACGCTGGGGACATGTCCCCACCAATATCCACCCCCCCCCCCCTTCCCGGATCAGAACCGCAAAATTAACGGAGCAACCCCCCCCTCATCAGAACCATGTCCCCACCAATATCCACCCCCCCCTCCCGGATCAGAACCACGAATTAACGGAGCAACCCCCCCCCCACGCTCATCAGAACCGCAAATTAACGGAGCAACCCCCCCACCATCAGAACAGCGAATTAACGGAGCAACCCCCCCCCAGAGGCGATTCTAGAGTCTGTGGGGGCCCTAAGCAAAAATTCCTTGGGGGCCCTACCGACCAGTGTTCATCACCATTATGTTAGGCTATAAATAATCTGACACCAACGAAAAATGTATGAAATAAAAACTTTTTTTGTTCCAAACATGTCTTGTTCCAAACATGAAAAACCTTGTTATTTTGAAAATATACTGTAAATGTAAAGAATAAAAAATAAATAAATAACAAAAAATAAATAAAAAAATGTAATAAAATACAGTAAATTACTTTATTTACCAATATAAACTTTGTACAAAATATAAAGTATAGAAGTGAAATAGTTTTATTGGGGTCCTATTATAGGACCCCAATAAAACTATTTCTTGACCAGTGAATGTTAGCAACTAGCTTTGTTGCTAAGTTAAGCAAAACATGATAAGAATATCGCGCATGTCTGTCGTTTTAAAAAAAATATGTGCGGATTCTTTGAACTCTTTGAACACAGATCCGCTGTTTATAAGGCCATAGCATACATGTACAGATGTACTGTTTGTACAACAGGACAGGAGCACACAAAATCACGTCATCCATCATTCAATCTCAATGGACGAAATTCTCGATTGTCCCACCGGCAAACGCGCTGAGACCAGGTCTCGGGGGCCCCCTAGCGGCTCGGGGCTCCAAGCAGTTGCCTGCCTTGCCTGTTGACAAGGTGCGCCCCTGCCCCCCCTCATCAGAACCGCGAATTAACGGAGCAACCCCCCCCCCCCCCCTCATCAGAAACGTGAATTAACGGAGCAACCCCCCCCCTCATCAGAACGGCGAATTAACGGAGCAACCCCCCCCCATCAGAACCGCAAATGAATGGAGCACCCCCCGCCCCCCCCCATCAGAACCGCAAATTAACAGAGCAACCCCCCCCCCCCCCCATCAGAACGGCGAATTAACGGATTAATGTCCAAAATAACAATCAGTCCTTGGGAAAGCACAATAAAAGGTAGACTCTGGGTGGTGTCTGGGCCACAGAGCAACAATACAACTACACTCCATGTCTCGTCTCTTCAGCTCCTCCGTGGCGTTCGCGACAATTCGTTACATCGCAAGTGATTATTTTTAGACCTTCTACAGGTAGTTCGTATGCCTTGCCTCACAGCAAGAAGGTCCTGGGATCGATTCCCGCCTGGGGCGCTATTGACTCTGGGGTGCCCAGGTGGGTGATCTCCCGGCCTTTCTGTGAGGAGTTTGCATGTTCTCCCCGTGCTCCGCGGGGTCTCCTTACAGAGTAAAGAACCCCAATTAAAAAACATGTGAAGATCGCCTCTCCTGTCCATGTCCCTGACCAAGATGTGGACATAAAACCTGGAGTTGTTGGTCCCCGGGCGCCGTCAAAATGGCTGCCCACTGCTCCTGGCTGCCCCTGGAGGGGCAGCAGAATTGGTCAGCAGAATTGGTCAGAATTGGTCAAATGCAGAGGCCAAATTTCCGCGGGCCACCCTCCCTGCATGCGCGTGTGTGTGTTTGGCGGCCACCACTTCCTGCATGCTGTGTGTTGTGTGACCATTACATGTGTGGATTAATAAAGATCTTCTTCTTCTTCTTCTTGTGTGTTGTTAAGTTGAAGACTACTTACCTGAGGAGTGGAATTGTGTTAACTGGAAGAAGAGAGAGAGAGAATAAAAAGGCTATTCCTATGGTCTCTACCACAATCCAAGAACCACGTGTCCCAGTCTGTCTCCCCTGACATCCACACAAACAATGCAGAGACTAAACCAGTTAGGAGAGATACCTGCAGACAGGGACGAACGGGCCAATGGTTACATTAGTATAACCTGTCCTCCACCACTCAAATTGGCCTGCTAGTCCATTGCAATGGATTTTGGTTGAGTTTGTTAATCTGTCACAGGTAGATTTATGATCCTTTTACATCAGGCACGCAACAAATAAATCGAATAAAGACCGAGAAACAAATTGGACAAATGTCAACTGCGTACATCAGTATTTTATGCTCCTTCATTTCTCCCAAGTATCGTATGCATAGAGTGTACCTTAATACATACATGTCTTGGAGACGCTAGTGTTTTTGGTTGCTTCCCTATTCGATAGCTAAAAGTAATCGAGATCACTCTTTTGGAGAAAGTTGATGTCCAAAACAAAAATGTTGCGATACAACTGCGTACTGTCATGTCATTAAGGCAACGTAAATAGGCGATGTAATGCCTCCATTACATGGTTACTGTTGAAGATCCTAATCTGCGCTCTTCGATGAAAATATGCAGCATTATCCAATAAGAATCACGGCGGTGAAAAGTGATCAATGCTCTGTCATTTCAGCGAAATATTATATGTATTTAGAGGATTCAATTATAATGGAGTTGAACTTTTTAAGATTCAAGATTCAAGATTCAAGAAGTTCAATTGTCACAGATACATACAGGATGTGCAGTGGGATGAAAAAGTGCCGATGCCCAGTGGAATGTGCCAAATAACAATACAATACAAATAACATGAATTGGAGGGATCAGAATATCCACAATATTGACAGTATTTACAACCAAATAATATTTAAAATAGCATAGAATAAAGTTCAGAAATAAGTAGTAATTATGTAATTATGTAGTAAAACTATGAGTGCATGCACTGTGTACTAACTACAGTACGTGTGTAAGTGATTGTGTGCATGAAAAGGGCAGTGAGGGGGCCCTGGTGAGGTCAGAGTTCACTCAATTTTTGTCTCTAAACTCTGTTCTCGCAGACTGCAGAGGCGCTTACCTGACTGCAGCAGCTGGAACAGTTTGTTGTTGAGGTGGTGAGGATCCTTCATGATCCTGCAGACTCTGGTTCGACACCTCCTGGAATACAGGTCCTGCAGGGTGGGGAGTGCCAATAGTGCCAATAGTGTGTTCAGTGGAATTAACTACACTCTGCAGAGCCCTCCTGTCCTGAGAGGAGCTGTTGCCGAACCAGGCATTGATGCTTCCTGTCCGGATGCCCTCCACCAGACCAGTATAGAAGGTCTGAAGGATCCTCCGGGAGCCTCAGAATTTCCTCAGCTGCCTGAAGTGGTAGAGGCACTGCTTCGCCTCCCTCACCAGAGTGCCAATGTGTTTAGTCCACGTCAGATCCTCTGTGATGTGGACTCCCAGGTACCTGTAGATGCCCACCCTCTCCACAGCAGTCCCATTAATCCCCAGTGGTGTGTAGGTCCTCGGATGTTGTCCTCCTAAAGTCCACACTTAGCTCCTTAGTTTTGGAGACATTCAGCATGAGGCTGTTGTCCTGAAACCAGAGTGACATGTTAGCAACTTCCTTGAGGTAGGCCGTTTCATCATGACCGGAGAGCAGGCCCACCACCACTGTGTCATCCTCAAACTTGACGATGGTGTTGGAGCTGAACCTGGCCACACATTCATGTGTGTACAGGGAGTACAGTAGGGGGCTGAGGACAAGACCCTGGGGGGATTCTATGTTCAGGGTGAGGGGTTTGGAGGACTGCGAGATGACTGAGACAGTGAAATATTCAGTTATGTTTTTAAATCTCTTACAAATCCAAGTGGTACTACTCGTATTGTGCCATCCCCTTCATTGTGTGAGATCTCTGGTTTCAGGTCTCTACCAGCTCCCTCTGCCCTGGACCCCTCCATCCCTTGTGTTATAAAGGTTCTATGCATAAAGTTGCTGACTGACATTTGTTGGTACCGCCCCCGGGCCAGTGGCATGCTGGGGCTTATACCAACCAAGCCGAAAGGAGGAAGCTAGCTAGTCTTAAATGTGTAGAAGCTTTGGCAGGTTGACACCCTGCCATATCGGAGTGAGAAGGATGTGCTGCAGTCAAGGCAGGACCATGAAGCAGTGGATCTGCTCGAGACCAAGACAGTGGCAGTAGATGGAGTGTTACGCTATGTCACTCCCCTGCTGCGAAAGAAAGGCATTCCCTGCTTACAAGCCCCAAAGAAAGCAGTCATGCTGAGTCTGCAAAGCACCGAGAGACGACTCGCCAAGGACCCAGAGCGATCCGAGGCCTACAGTGCAGAGATACAGAAACGTATCCAAGCCGGGGCAGTAACAAAGCTAAGCCCCGAAATGTCCACCCAACAAGGAAAATCGTGGTACATCCCCCACCACATGGTGAGTCATAACAGCAAGAATCGCCTAGTCTTCAACTGTTCCTTCCAGTAGCAGGGTCAGAACTTGAACGAGCCCTACCCTTGGAGCATCCTTGCTGGGGGTGCTACTGCCGTTCCGCAAGCATGCTGTCGCAATAAGTGGAGACATCAAGGGGATGTTCCACCAAGCCTCCTCCTACTCAAGGAGGCCCGATCCGACAGCCTTGAGCTCTGGCTCACCCAAGACAAATTCTCCTCCCCTGAGTCCACCCTAGGGCTCAGTTGGTGCTGCCAACCGAACACCCCTGTAAACTACGGGGTTCCAACCATGCGGAACATCTACAAGGTCCTCGCAAGTCAGTATGACCCCTTGGGGTTCATCCTACCCTACACCACTCAAGCCAAAATGTTGATCAGATGCCTCTGGGACAAACACAGGGAATGGGATGACCCTCTTCTTCGCCAGGACCTTCTGCAAGCCTGGAACATCTGGGAGGGAGAGCTGCAGTACCTCCCCCAGGTCATCCTGCCTCGAGCATATGAGCTCGCCGAAGTAGACCAGTCAAGCATCACTCAAGAGGTACACATATTCTGAGATGCGTCTATTCGGCTCTCTCCGGTAAAGATCGTGGAGGGGGGGTATGTCTCATGATAAATAGATCTTGGTGCAACCAAAGTCATGTGCAGACCCTCAAGTCTTTCTGTTCCCCGGACCTGGAGTACCTGATGCTTATGTGCCGACCATTCTGGCTACCGCGGGAGTTTACAGCAGTAACCGTGACTGCTGTGTACATTCCCCCTCAAGCCAACACGGACATAGCGCTGAAGGAGCTTTATGGGGCTATCAGCGAACAGGAGTCGGCTCACCCGGAGGCTGCTTTCATCGTGGCGGGGGACTTCAATAAGGCGAACCTGAAGTAAGTTCTCCCGAAGTTCTACCAACACATCACAAGCAACACACGGGGCGAACGAATCCTGGATCACTGCTACACCCCCTTCCGGGACGGCTACAAGTCCCTCCTCCGCCCACCGTTCGGCAAATCAGATCACCACTCGATCCAACTACTCCCCGCCTACAGGCAGAGACTGAAGCAGCAACCAATCGCTGTGAAGGAGGTCCAATGCTGGTCGGACCAATCGGAGTCTATGCTGCAGGATTGCTTCGGTGACGCGGATTGGAATATATTCCGGGTCGCGTCGGACAATAACATCAGTGAGTACGCGTCCTCAGTCACC
This sequence comes from Coryphaenoides rupestris, assembly GCA_002895965.2. Taxonomy (NCBI): domain Eukaryota; kingdom Metazoa; phylum Chordata; class Actinopteri; order Gadiformes; family Macrouridae; genus Coryphaenoides; species Coryphaenoides rupestris. The sequence continues at coordinate 336,607 of PIJE02000175.1, read as the reverse complement.
GGGTTCATCAAGAAATGCATAGATGATGTTGTTCCTACTAAGTCGGTTCGGATTTATCCCAACCAGAAACCATGGATTAATGGCGATGTTCGCGCCGCATCCGCACGCGTAACACCGCCTTTGACTCTGGGAATATGGTGGAATATACGAGAGCCCGCTACGACCTCCGCAAGACCATCGGCTCTGCCAAGCGGGAGTATAAGAACAGGGTGGAGGACAAATTCAAGAGCCACGATGTGAGGGGTGTGTGGAAGGGGCTACAGACAATCACGGACTTCAGAGGGAGAACCAGCGGTGTAGAGAACTCCTCTACCTCCCTCCCTGGCGAGCTAAACACCTTCTTCGCCCGGTTCGACGTGAACGGCAGCCCGCCGAAGTCAGCGCTGCCTGTGGAGGCCAGCCTGCTGAACATCTCAGAGGCTGACGTGCGCAGAGCCTTCAAGCGGGTGGACATCCGGAAGGCGGCGGGCCCAGACCACATCCCGGGGCGCGTCCTCAGAGCATGCGCAGACCAGCTGGCAGGAGTCTTCGCAGACATCTTCAACCTGTCCCTGTCCCAGGCTGTTGTTCCCGAGGTCTTCAAGATGTCCATCATCGTGCCTGTCCCTAAACACCCCAAGGTAACCTGCCCGAATGACTGGAGACCTGTAGCCCTCACCTCGATTGCCAGCAAATGCTTTGAGAGGCTGGTCAAGGACTTCATTTGTTCCATGTTGCCTGCCACGCTGGACCCATGGCAATTTGCTTACCGTCAAAACAGATCCACCGACGACGCCATTGCCATGGCACTTCACACTGCCCTCTCTCACCCGGAGGGGAAGAACTGTTGTGTGAGAATGCTGTTTGTGGACTTCAACTCAGCGTTCAACACCATAGTTCCTGCCAAGCTCGACACCAAGCTCAGGAGTCTAGGCCTGCACCCGACCATGTGCAGCTGGATACTGGACTTCCTGTCGGGCCGCCGCCAGGTGGTGAGGATGGGCAGCACCACCTCAGAGCCGCTGACCCTCAACACTGGAGCCCCTCAGGGATGCGTGTTGAGCCCTCTCCTCTACTCCCTGTACACCCACGACTGCATGGCTATGCACAGCTCCAACGTCTTCATCAAGTTTGCTGACGACACGACAGTGTTGGGTCTGACGACGACGAGACAGCCTACAGGGAGGAGGTTGGATCACTTGCACAGTGGTGCCAAGAAAACAACCTCGCCCTCAACGTCAAAAAGACCAAGGAGCTGATAGTGGACTACAGGAAGCGGAGAGGAGAGCACGCCCCCATCTCCATCGACGGTGCTGCAGTAGAGAAGGTCAGCAGCTTCAATTCCTCGGCGTGCACATCTCCGAGGACCTCACATGGACCACGCATACCACACACGTGGTGAAAAAGGCCCAACAACGCCTGTGTAGCACCCTGTTACCATAAATATCTTACAATAACTGTGGGAGCTAAATATCATCAAGTATAGGCTAATGATCAGAAGATGTCAGGAACGGGAGAGGAGGCAAAATACATTTGATGTACACTGAATAAGGAAGACTCAGAAGACATGAACTTGATAGGGTAAGGTACCGTGTATTTAGAAATATAAAGAGAAAAGGACAAATAAACAAACAAACATATAAACAAACAAATGGCCATACACAAAGGTTGTATTCAAGATCCTCTTGCAATAACAGAGTTCACAGAGCATGCATTTCAATGTGAAACACAGCCATGCAAGATTTCACCTAGTAATTATCTCTCACCCATTAGATGACTAGATTGTATACCAGATAAATCAATCAATATCGATATCCCTAGAATTCATTTCACTCAGCAAATGACCATACACAAATCAAAACACCCAAAATAAATCCCTAACCCTAATCCAGTCAATCCTCTTCGTGACACATGCACATTTCCTTCCCAGCACAGGGGAATAGTCCAGGGGTTAAAGTCTCAATGTCATTGGGGTGAAGTCACGGTCCAAGGGGGAATGGGTGTGTGCTGAGTGGAGAGTGTGTGTGTGAGAGAGAATGAATGGGGTGAGAGTGGTGTTGCAGCCTTACGTCCCACCGCCCAGGGAGGACAATGATTGACAACGGCAATGATGGTTTTGCTGAGAGTTCCGGGTTCCAGACTAGGCTCGTTCTCATTGGGTTAGCTCGCCATCAAGTTCATCCCAGCTTAGAAACCTGGCCAATTCAGTTCAATGCACTCTTATCATTTGTGTCCTCGACCACCAGCTCGGTAGAATTCTGCAGCATGATGTTAAATAAAGGACTCACATCAACCTCATGTTTAACAATCATTGTTTGAAAGTTTGGATGTAACAAAAGCTTTCCTCTACCAACCTGCTGCAGCACCTCTCCTCTCACCAGGCCCCATTCACCTAACTAATTGGAGCACCTGGCAGATTATCTATGAGGGAGAGTGTGCTCTGATTGGCTGTCAGTGCAGTGAGGTGGCACAGACTCACAGAGTGCAGTAGAGGGATCAGAGAGATCAACAGTGTATAATGTCAAGAGAACCACATATGCAACTTATGAAAAAGAAAAGAAAATGAGAGTTTATCCACTTTGGGACCGGGTTACACCTGTATTTCCTCAGGCGACTGAGGAAATTCAACATGTGCCCTCGCATCCTCAGAACATTCTACTCCTGTACCATCGAGAGTGTTCTTACAGGATGCATCACCGTCTGGTACGGGAACTGCACCGCACTGGAGCGTAAAACACTACAGAGGGTGGTGCGGACGGCCCAGTACATCGTTGGAGGTGAGCTTCCCTCCCTCCTGGATATATACACCAGGCGGTGCGTGGCCAAGGCCAAACGGATTATTAAAGACAATAACCACCCCAGCCACGAACTGTACACACTCCTACCGTCAGGCAGGCGATACCGCAGTATCAAATGCCACACGAGCAGATTCAGAGACAGCTTCCACAGTCAGGCCATCAGGCTGCTGAACAAGTTCGGCAATCAAGTGTCAAATGCTAGTGCTTAAGTGGTCTGGTGCTAAGTCCTGTGCTGGTGTTACTGCCTAGTGCTGGTCCTGGTGCTAGTGTTACTGCTAGTGCTGGTGCTGGTGTTAGTGCTAGTCCTGGTGCCAACTGCTGGTGCTAGTGTTGTGTCGACTGTCTGGGAAGGTATCCCGTGACATTCTGTGAATGTCAGCATACAGCATATAACAATGTATATTTTAGTACATCGATTTATATGTGTATGGATATTTTACTGTATATTCCATTTCATTTTAGATTTCATTTACGTATTTTATATAGAATTCTATTTATAGTTCTATTTTGTAGTTTTACCCTATTTTGTATTCTTTATAATTACTGTCGGCTGTCGGGCGTTTTGCACAAAAAGTTTTTAACTCACTGTTTATTGTTAAATTGTGAAGTTACAATAAAAAAAATACTTGAACTTGAACAAGCTTATGGCTCAGTGGCTTACCTAAGGACAGCTGACCATCAGTTGTCCACCTGTCCTTCCTGATGGCCTGGTCCAGAGTCCCAAATGACTACACTCCATGCCCAGGTTGGAGCTTTGTGCAGCCGTCACTGGAGCTCAACTGTTGAACCTCATACAAAGAGAGCTTACCCTCAAGATCGACCAGACCATCCTGTGGACGAACTCCACCACAGTGCTGACATGGCTGCAGTCTGAGTCCTGTTGCTACAAGGTCTTCGTGGGCAACAGAGTCGCAGAAATTCAAGAGCTCACAGACCTCCACAAATGGCGTTATGTGGATTCAGCGAGGAAACCTGCAGACGACATCACCAGAGGCAAGACCCTGAAAAAGCTGGTGAAGCCTAACAGATGGAGCCAAGGACCCCCATTGCTCCTGCACCCTCCAGAGAGATGTAAAGCCTGCTGGTAAACCTGATGAGGACGTCTCCGAGTTCCGCAAGTCCACATTCTGTGGTGTCACCTCTACCGTATTCAGTACACTGTTACCCAATGTGAGTCAGTGCAACACCTGGAAGGAGCTCCTAGAAGCTACAGCGTGGGCGCTGCATGGGGTGGCAGATCAGGGTGTCGACCTCACTGCTGAAGATTACCACAACACAGAGGGGCCAGCTAGATAGCTTCCAAGAGGAGCTCTGTCTTCTGAAGGCAGGCAAACCCATCCCCTCTAGCAGCCGACTACTTACCTTAGTCCCTGAGCTTGATGAAGCCAGTGAGCTCATCCTCGTCGGAGGCAGACTCCGTCGAACAGAAGATTTAGACCAGGCAACTGTGCACCTTATTGTGTTAGACCCGAGTCACTCATCTACCAAGCTCCTCATCCAGGATATCGGCTGTGCCATCCTGGCCCAGAGAGAGTGTTCGCCAAGCTTCGCCGCACATTCCGGATCCTGCGCAGGCGTGAAGCTATCCGCCGCTACCAACATACCAGCACTGAATGCCGACATGGGAAGGCTCGACCAGCTGTCCCCAAGATGGCCGACTTATCCCCAGCTTGCTTGCGTCTCTTTAAGCCTGCATTCTACTCCACAGGAATGGACTGCTTTGGACCATTCTAAGTTAAGGTGGGACGACGCAACGAGAAAAGATGGGGAATAATCTTCAAATGTCTCACCACCCACTGAGTCCATCTGGACCTCCTGACCAGCATTGATGTCGACTCTTTCTTGATGGTTCTCACGCAATCCATCGCTCGACAAGGGCGAGCCCTTTGGCCCATTGGGCGTGTCATCAAAGTACACCCCAGTCCTGATGGTCACGTCAGGTCAGCCGACGTGAGGATCAAGGACTGTGTCTACACCAGACCAGTAGCCCGACTGGTTGTCTTGCTGGCTATTCCAGACAGTGAAGAGGGGCATAACCCTAGTGCCTCAGCCCCCCTTAGTAGACTGTTATCACCTTTATGTGGAGCAAATGTACTCTGTACATTTGGGGGTGGCTGTTATAAAGGTTCTATGCATAAAGTTGTTGATTTGTTTGTTGGTCTTTTGTTGGTCCGCCCCCGGGCCAGTGGCATGCTGGGGCTTATACCAACCAAGCCGAAAGGAGGAAGTTAGCTAGCCTTAATCAATACACAAAGTTGAAGATTTGATCTGTTCTATCTATGTGTGCGTCCATGAGGATATGTGAGTCTGCCCTTCATGCACAACATTGACATATTTGTTGATTGTTGAGATATTTCATGTTGTCTAGATTAGTTTTGAATTGGCCGTTAGCTTGGTAGCGCCACTTTCTATGTTTTATGTCCAGTGAGCCAGTTCAGGCTTCATTATGAATGTGTTTGATCTGCTTAGTTATTCTTTGTGTGTTTAGCCATTGAGTAAATGTTGTTATTACAGCCTAGTTAATGTTCATATGTTAATTATCTCATTTATTGATAGTATTATGCTTTGTCCTGTATTGTGTTACAGACCACACGAATAACTGTGAAGCAAAGAATGCCATGCCTATAGAGTGGAATAAAATACACTAAAAGGATCTTCACTCTTTTTTGTGTCCTGACCGATGCCCTGGGGCGAGCGCTAGCTATCTCACGAATCAACCCCCTTATACAGTCCCATAGTCCTCCCCAATACCTTGTATGTCCCCAACTGTCTGCGATCGTTTTGAGCCCATTTCACTCTCCTCTCTATCTGGTTCTCCAGCTGCGACCTACTAATTGTCCCCGAGACAGCATCCCTTCTTGTCTACTGAAGGAGGTTCTTAACACTGTTGGGCCAAGTATCCTTGTGTTGATTAATACCTCTGGGTGCATTCCAGCTGCCTTCAAACATGCTGCAGTGCAACCTCTCATCAAAAAGGATAATACAGATCTGTCCTTCCTCTCCAACTTCAGGTGAATTTCTAAACTACCTTTTCTCTCTAAAGTCTTGGAGTAAGTAGTTTTTACCCACTGCAATTATAGAATAGAATAGAATAAAATAGAACTTTATTAATCCCGAAGGAAATTCTTGTGCCAGGTTGCATAGCGATACAGTACAAAAACCACAGATTGATAAAATAACTAACGTATGTGCAAATTACAGTTAAATATACAAATATGTGGGCAAGATAAGATATTCAGACAGCGAAAACAATTGGCATAAAGAAGTGAGATATTATTGGACATGACATTTAGGAATAAGAATATGCCAGTGACTGTTCACAGCAGGGGTCCCCTCAGTGATATGCAGATGAGGGCAAGTTGCCTGTAAATGACCAATATGGTATTTTTCCACCACACTCCCTCATTTGATTATTCAATAATCACACAATCAATCAATCGTTATACCTTATATAGTGTAAACTCAGGAGTCGGTTACTCTGACCACATAGTGGTTCTAATCAGCGACTGAGTCCTTTGTTACTGGGTACGACTTGATGAACTTCTCCTTTCTTGTTCTAATGGCCCAATTACAAGAAAAGAGTAAAGATCACGCCGTATCCGCCCCATAAAAAACCCTTAGGAGAAAAAAGTTTTGGGGTACAAATTATATGTCAATGACCTCATAAGCGGAAGTGTCATGTATAACGAGGTGTAGTTTACAAACTGTGTCTTAATACATTGCTGTGTTCATTGTCTTGTCGGGGGAGTTATAGGGAGGAGTTATAGAGTTTGATGGCCACAGGCAGAAAGGACCTCCTGTGGCGTTCTGTGGTGCACCTTATTATTATTCTTAGACAATTGTAACATTGGTGAAAAGATTCAGTCTGGCTTTAAACCGCGTCATAGCACTGAAACAGCTCTCCTACGAGTTCTTGATGATATATCACTGTGGTACCTGAAGATAAGAATAGAGCTGTTTTCGAGCATTCATATTTACGAGACGAATAGAACGAGTTTCATAATTGCCAAGTTGCCTGCATAAGTAGCTGGGCAGGCATGCAATTCTAAGCATGATACAACATCTGAGAACGAACAACAATGCCATTAATAAGTGTTAAGACATATAAACACACAGGTTAGTGCTAGGGGGGGGGGGGGGGGCGGGGGGGGGGGGTTATGTCCAGGTGTCCAGGTGAACTCTGAACAGGTGGGTCTTGAGTCTCTTGCGGAAGCTGGCGAGCGACTCGGCTGTCCTGACATGAGCCGGGAGCTCATTCCACCACTGAGGAGCCAGAACCATGAAGAGTTGGGACTTGGAAGAGCGATGTTTGGCTGTTTTTAGTGAAGGCGGTACCAGTCGTTTGGCAGAAGTTGCCGAGCGGAGTGCTCCGGTTGGGGTGTAGGGTCGGACAAATTTTTGGGGTAGGTAGGGGCGGTTCCGTTGACAGCCATGTAAGTCAGTACCAGTGTCTTGAATCGAATGCGAGCGATTACCGGGAGCCAGTGGAGGTTGCGGAAGAGGGGGGTTACATGGGAGAATTTAGGTAGGTTGAACACGAGACGTGCTGCTGCGTTCTGGATGCGTTGTAAGGGCTTGATTGTTGAGGCGGGGAGTCCAGCCAGGAGAGAGTTGCAGTAGTCGAGGCGAGTGATAACGAGCGCTTGGACCAGGATCTGCGCTGCTTCACGTGTGAGGAAGGGCCGGATCTTGCGGATGTTGTAGAGAGCAATTCTACAAGATCGGGCCACAGAGGTAATGTTGGCGTTGCAGGACAGCTGGTCATCCAGTACCACGCCAAGGTTCCTTGCCGTGGGTGCAGGGGAGACTTCGATGTCCTCGATGGTGACAAGTAGGTCCATCTGAGGGCAGTCTTTACCCGGTATGAAGAGAAGCTCAGTCTTGTCGAGGTTGAGCTTCAGGTGGTTGGCGGTCGTCCATCTGCTGATGTCGGCCAGGCATTTTGAGATGCGTGTTGCGATGTGGGTGTCTGAGGGGGGGAAGGAAAGAAACAGTTGGGTGTCATCAGCATAGCAGTGGTAGGAGAAGCCGTGGGATGTGATTACAGAGCGAGAGATCTAAATATATAAGAAAACAGAAGGGGTCCCCAGTACTGAGCCTTGGGGTACTCCGGTGTCAAGGGTGCAGGGTCTGGACAGGGAGCCATTCCATTTGACCTGATAAGTGCGATCTGTCAGGTAGGAAGTGAACCAGGATAACGCTGTTCCAGTGATGCCAAGCTCTGCCAGGGTGGAGAGGAGAATCTGGTGGTTCACTGTGTCGAAAGCGGCGGACAGGTCAAGGAGGATGAGCACGGATGAGAGGGAAGAGCTTCTGGCGTCGCGAAGGGACTCTGATACTGCAAGCAGGGCCGTCTCGGTGGAGTGCGCCGCTTTGAAGCCTGACTGATGAGGGTCGAGCAGGTTGTTTTCGGAGAGATAGGATGATAGTTGGGTGGAGACAGCACGTTGTATGGTTTTGGAGAGGAATGATAGGAGAGACACAGGTCTGTAGTGTCGGACGTCGGTGGTGTCCAGGGTGGGTTTCTTAAGGAGTGGCTTGATTCTGGCGGTCTTGAAGGCAGTCGGAAACAGGCCTGAAGTGATGGAGGTGTTAGTTAGGGTGGTGAGGAAGGGAAGGATGTCGCCCGAGATGTCTTGGAGAAGAGAGGATGGGATTGGGTCAAGGGGGCAGGTGGTGGCATGGTTGGATGTCATAAGCCTGTTGACTTCTTCAGAGGAGAGGGGGTTAAAGCAGGTAAGGCTGGTAGGGGTGGGTGAAGAGGGAGTGAGGGAAGAAGCAGGGGTGAAAGAGGAGGTAATGTCCTTCACCTTCTTTGTAAAGTAGGTGGCAAAGTCATCAGCCGAGAGGGAGGAGGGAGGAGGAGGGGAGGGAGGGTTGAGGAGGGAGGAGAACATGGAAAAAAGTTTCCTGGGGTTGGAGGCGGAAGAGTTGATCTTTGTAAGATAGAAGGCAGATTTGGCTGCTGACACAGTAGAGGTGAAACATGAGAGGAGGTGGAGGTAGTGAGAGAGATCATCAGCAGAGTCAGATTTTCTCCATTTTCTCTCAGCTGCCCGCAACTCTGTTCTATGAGCCCGCAGAGTTTCGGACAGCCAGGGAGGTGGAGGAGAGGCTCGTGCTGGTCTGGAGATAAGTGGACAGAGTGAGTCGAAGGATGAGGAGAGAGAAGAAGTCAGAGTGGAGGACGCTTCCTCTACTGACAAGAGGGAGAATTGTTGTGGGGGAGGTAGTGAGGAGAGGACAGTTGCAGAGAGAGTAGAGGGAGAGAGAGTTTTCAGGTTCCTACAGGAGGTGACGATGTGAGGCATAGTAGGTAGGGAGGTGGGAGATGTTAGGGGGAGGGAGAAAGCAACAAAATGGTGATCAGACACAGGGAGGGGGGTAACAGAGAGTGCCGAAGTGGCGCAGGACCTTGTGAAGACAAGGTCAAGTTGGTTCCCGGCTCTGTGGGTGGAAGGAGAAGGAGTGAGCACCAAACCGAATGTGGCGAAGAAGTTGATTCAGGTGATTGTAACTTCTCTGGCTGGATGTTGAAGTCGCCCAGAATGACAAGTGGGGTGCCATCTTTGGGAAAGCAGCTGAGGAGGGCATCCATCTCGTCGAAGAAGTCACCAAGAGGACCCGGTGGTCGGTAGATCACGGCAATGTTGAGCTTGATCGGAAGGGTAACAGATACAGCATGGAGTTCAAGTGCAGATCTGGTCAGGTGTTCCAGGGGAAGGACCTCGTATGACCACTTTGGAGAGATGAGGAGTCCTGTTCCCCCACCTCGCCCAGAGGGTCAGGGAGTGTGTGTGAAAGAGTAGGTCGTGGAAAGGGCGGCAGGGGTGACGGTATTTTCCGGGGTGATCCAGGTCTCTGTGAGAGCCAGGAAGTAGAGAGACTGGAGGGCGGTGTAGGCCAGAATGGTCTCAGTTTTCTTGACCGACGATTGGCAATTCCAGAGTCCCCCTCTGACATCAAGGCCTGTGTAGGTTGAGATCGTAGGGTAGAGGAGATTGGAGGGGTAGCGGCAGCGAGTAGAGGGTCTTCGGTGACACCTGCCGCGGTAGGATGTCCAGACTGTAATGGACTGTAGGCACATGGCTAGCACAGGAGGAGGGAAGGTGTAGGACTAACCTGTAGCTGTAGGACTCCCTGGATGGACAGGCCTTGGTAGACACCAAGGCCTGTAAAAGTGCCGTCTTCAAAGACAAAGCATCCAAAGGAGCCCAGCTCAAAAGGGGCCTGAGATAACCCATGCAACATGGGTGACCACCGGTTGCCTCTGAACTGCAGTTTTATAGAGGGGCCTCAGGTAGACCAGGTTGTGATCTGATCTGCCCAGACAGGGGAGAGCTGGGGAGCTGTATGCCTCCTTAACATTGGCATACAGCAGGTCCAGTGTTTTATTTTCCCTGGTTTTGCAGTCCACAAACTGTTTGAATGTGGGCAGGGTTGATGTCAGAGTGACATGGTTAAAATCACCCGATATTGATATGAGCGCGCTTGGGTGCAGTGTCGGTAGACGTGCGGTCATGGAGTTGATGACATCAGCAGCCCACGACGCATTAGCCGCGTATTGTAAACGACAATAACAATGACCTGGGTAAACACTCTGGGCAGGTAATATGGACGGAGACTCACTGCCAGCAGTTCGATGTCCGGGCTGCACACACGTTCCTTCACTGTAATGTGTCCAGTGATGGGAATAACGGCGTTATAAATAACGGCGTTACTAACGGCGTTACTTTTTTCAGTAACGAGTAATCTAATTGATTACTCTTCCCATCATTATAACGCCGTTACTGCCAAAAAATGGCATTACTATAATTGAAACAGTTTTTCATCAGACCAACTATATCTCTAAGCCGAGCGGCAAAGATTTTTCTTACTGTTCTTCCTTCCTTGGTGAGGGCGGGGGCACGAGACAATCGCATAAATGATGACGATTGGCTGAGGTAGAGTAAAATTCCATGGTAAGCCAATCAGAGGTGGAGTCGGGTGTTGCTTACACAAATTCGAAAGCCCGCATAGTCGGACACACAACGACACACGTGAGTCAACGAGAAACAGGAATGGCAAGCCCGAATAGTCCAAAAGTAGCCTTCTTTAAATGGAAGTATAGCCATTACTTTTCCTTCCAAGAACTTAAGGGAACGAGTGTAACCGTGAAATGCACATTATACCCTGGAGTCAAGTGCCTCTCCACGTCGGTGTCGAGCAATTCAAACTTAATGAAACATCTTTCAGCGTTACATGCTTCCACGAAATTAGTGGCCAAGATCCCCGAAGGAGAAGGAGAAGGAGACAGTGGAACACCTAAGCAACTGAAGCTTGATTTTACGGCCCAAACACACGTTTTGTCTCAGACCGAGCTAAACAAGCTGGTAGCCAGGTATGTTGTGGAGGATATGCTGCCATTATCGACGGTTGAGTCGGAGTCATTCAGAGCACTAGTTGCCAAAATACCGGTCAGAGGACGGGTAGGCCTGCCATGTAGAACGACGTTCTCAAACATTATGTGTGTGGGTCACGTGAGGCCGTGGTATCCCTGCTGCAAGTTAACTGTCTGTCTGTCATATCCACGTGGATTGGCTGTCTGGGGAGTGGGGACGGAAGGGTCTCCATGGACGGCCTTGTTGTCCCTGCTCCCTGAATGGCTGTCTTAGAGGCATTTCTATGTCTGCTTCCCTTGATTTGTTGTGTCGATATGTAAATGTTCCTTTTGTTGTCCCATGCAAACTGTATATATGCTCTATGTATCTAAATAAACCTTGAATCATTCCTGGTGAGACTACCTTGTGTCACATTGATTCCCGAGCTCGCTGCTTTGCTACAGACAATCCAGAACCTGAACCTGAACCTGAACCTGAACTCCAGCCACAATAGATGACCACTCGAAACTGCGCATAACAACTTGGTGTCAGAAGTGGGATACTGGACAGAGGTAAGTTTCAATCTTATTTTTAATAAGAATTGTACTCACTCTCTCCGGTATTCACAATTAGGATTTAAATGCGCATAAAAAAAAATAATAAACATAAAAATAAATAAGACAAAATACAATAAAATAAAAAAAAAAATACAATTAAAGGAGAATCACCAGCATACTCCCGATAGGAGTAGCTATCCTGAATCGGATGCCCAGTGTAGCTGGATCTATATTGGAAGCCCGGTCTCTGGGAGGCACGGATGCCCGGTCTCTGGGAGGCACGGATGCCCGGACTCAGAGGTAATATTCCTGAGCCGGATGCCTGGTTGTAGAGGTATAATTCCTACAAGGGAAGCCCGGTCTCTGGGAGGCGCGGATGCCCGGACTCAGAGGTAATATTATTGAGCTGGATGCCTGGTTGTATAGGAATTCCTACAAGGGAAGCCTGATTACGGAAAAAAATCCGGAAGATTCCGGAATTGGATGCCTAATGTAATATTAGAAGACTGATTGATCACCGATAGGAAGGATTTGAGACAGAATTTGACGTGAACATGAAAATACAAAAATAAACAAAAATAAATAAGACAAAATACAATAAAGAAAAAATATATATATAAAAGGAAGAATACAGATAAAGGTAGAGAAGAATCTCTACCGCTCAGCCACAGGCGTTCAGGGTCAACTAGCACTGGGGACTCTTATCAAGAGTTCAGGGAAATTCCCCCCTCACCAAACTGAGGAAGAGGGACCCGCCCGGAGAGACCCTGTGGGTGAGCGATAGTTCTTTCACTGCCCGACAAACCCGTTTTGGTACGGTGATACTCGTCAGAGTAGTAGTATTTGGTGGCCTGGTTCTGGTGAAGGATTGTCTGATGGGGTTGGAAATGCGGAAATCAGAAAGCAAAAGTTGTCCAAAAGGGGTTTTCCATATCTACGAGAGACGTTCGGTGAGTCGGAGAAATGTAAACTGTTATGGGACAGACAGAAGGCAATAGAAGGTGCCTCAGATAGAGCTCAAGGTTGAAATAGACAACAGCAAGTCTGTCCATGATCCAAGCAAGCAAAACCCAGAACTACTGTACATAGGACCATGAAAGTGCAATCATGGCATTATATGCATCTTTTAAAACCCGCGAGGATACGGAAAAAACCCCAAAAAAACCAAAACAAACCTCACTAATATAGTTCAAGACAGTTGCTGTGTATGTGTGTGTGAGTGAGTGGTAGAGAGAAAAAGAAAGAAAGGGCCATTGGTTGTTTCTCCTCTCTATGAAAGTCCATACACGCTGCGCTGACTGTCGACATACATTGTCACAACAAAAATTAAGTTACAAGATAGTCTGATGTTCAAGTGTTCCCTCTGATTCTATGCTGGACAAGTTGGAGTATTTAGCAGTTGTCTGTAGAGTTTGTGTGCAAGTTATAAAACTATTGGTATAGAGATGGCTGTGTATTGGATGGATTGTAGAGAAAATGCTGTGAAGGGGTGACATCCTAGAGATCATTCAGCTAAGGAAGCGCAGAGGTTCGCTTTGTAAGGTTATAACTGTCTAGCTCATGTGGTGTTCCAGTTTCAAGCATTGTCTGAGAAGTGGATACTAGAGTGTGGTTGAGTCGGCCCGAGAGGTGTTACGTAGTGACCGCTGTCTTGGTTGAGACTGAGCTACAAGGGGCGGGATATAGAAGGACCCTCAAGGAGGCGGGGCTTACCACTCCCTCTGTGCTCCTCCAAAGTCCTGCCAACAGGTTATTTATAGAACGGCGGTGCAGCACAGCAAGCTATCACAATATAATTGAGTTTTTCATAAGATAGACAACTTTGCTGCCTGATACTGTGTTCACCTGATTAAGCTAAAATTAATAAATTAATACATTTAAAAATACAAATAAAAAGTGCCAATCCTATGAAGTTGCGTTCATCTAATCGAGAAGTGGTAAAGCATACAGTAAGGATGGAGAAAGCGTACTATGGGGTTGGGGACATGCTGGCCACCCAGGCTATGATGTACAGAATGATTAGTGTTTTCGTTGTGGTAAATTTGGACATTGGGCGAGAGATTGTAGATAGGGGAAGAATGGCAAATATCGCAACGCCCCCCATCCCGGGACACCCCCCCCCGCCACACGGCTCCATCCCGGGACACACCCCTCAGCCCCTGCTGCAGAGCGAGACACACACACACACACACACACACACACACACACACACACACACACACACACACACACACACACACACACACACACACACACCAACAGTGGGCCAGCCCAGATTTCCTATGCAGTGGAATCCCAAACAGCATAGATCAGATAAATAATAGGGTTGCCCACAGAGTGGAGTCTAAACATGAACTGGATCAGTTAAAGGAACCTTTTCAGGTGTTTGCAGATGAACAACAAACCTAAAACAATACTCACTGTGTTGAATCACCATAGAGGATAACCACAGACATGCTTTACGCCACTTCTTCACCCGGTGACTGTTAACCTCTGAATTAAATTCTAATACAAATTTGCATGATTATGAATAGCTCTCCACTTAGTCTATTGGGAAGGGATCTAATGTGGAAACAATCTGATCCATTGGTATTCGGAAGTTATGGGTTTACCTTGCAAATGCGAACCGCTAATGGTGCTTATAGATGGAACAACCAAACTGCCAGAACAGGAAAATAAACACTCACCCCACCTCATGGAAATCCAGTTGAGGTTTACTCTGACACTAACACATCAGATGGAATAGTACCCTGAGATAAACGGATAACATTTGACAATGATATTAACATGGACATTTCTCAACCCCCAACCACCCACCCTCACACACACAGGCTAAGTTCCCTGTTGTGTCTCCATCACGGCCACACGTGATTGAACGATATGGCAGATGACTCTGTCCCTATTCCTCCACAACTGCAACCTATACCACTTATCCTATGGGCTGAACATAAGCATCAGTCAGGATTTATTGATTGTACCTCATATTCGGCATCCTGCAACAAGCCAGTATGGAAGGCTGGTTAGCCTATGATGGGTAAGATCCCACCTTGAAACCCCGGGACAACCTAAGGCAGGCACAGTCACGATTACTTGGCCAAGTCACTGTGAGCGCTGACTCACTGGATCATAGAGTGACAAGAGGACGAAAGAACGGGAGAAGCCGATTTTGGGAGATGGAGAAGGGAGAGCGGTCAGATGTCAGCTCAGGCAGCAGAAGGGTTGGCCTTAACTGGGGCATCTAGTTTTTTTCTGGTGAAACCCTCATGGTATATACTGATTGGCAATAGGTTTTTAGTGTAAAATTGACTTTGGCAATAGATACAAAGCAACTGGTGGTAAACCCATATATCACATCAAATTTTTGTTTAAATTTTACTGGCTTCAAGTTCCCTTCCAACTAGATGGGCTAGAGATAATAAGGTTAAAGATCATAGCACCACTGGAGACATACATGTAGTGAATAAGGACTTAGCTGTTATGGCAGCTGGATGGGCTAAACAAGAGGGCTCTACATCACCATAGTGCACAGAGTGGGTAGGCATGTTTATGGTTGTGCTCTGATGCTCTACTTTGGTAGCTTGATTGGCAGATTATTCAACCCCTGAATCCCAACCCCATAAAAACAGAAGTTTGTGTGGCTCGGCAGCAATTCCTGATCAACACGTAATCCTGACTGGTGGATTGACAAACAACAACGATAAAGCAGTCTGTCGGCTCAAATCCGCCACAGAGCGATTTGGCCATAAATTACAGTCAGTTGCAATTGTTATAGTTATTGAAGTGATGGCACTGATTTGACTTACTAATGCTGTAGTGATAAGGTGGACTCCATATTAGGCAGACATAAAGTATACAAGATTTGATATTTTCTCCTTTTGATTGTATTGATTGTCGCTGATCATATAGCTTTGGCTTGGATGCCATAATACTAACATTCCTTGCAATATGATTCGTCATATTTCCAAACACAAACATCTTTGAAAGGAGAGATGACTAGTGTGGGATGGAGCCAACACAGATAAACGCTGATGAGAAGTTGATAGTTGATATTAGATATTGGCTTAAAAAGGCCTTACTATCTCAGGTTCAGACAGTTTGGTATGAAATGGGTCATTGACAACTATCACTCTTTTTCTTATTATTTGTATTATTGTCAGACATTTTCATGTTATGTCTAATGTCGGCCAAACGGGGGTTGTAACAGACAAGATGGCGAGATTTTGTACAACAAACTAATAAATTAATGTAACTCCTACATTGTCAAGGAAACCAGCGGCATCCCATGACCTCTTCAATCAGTTGTCAGGTAGCGGTGAAGGGGAAAAAAGGGAAAGGACCCAAGTGCTGGCAGCAAAGTTAGCTTAAAATATTCTTTAATAAAAGTAAACTAAATAGAACCGAATACAAAATGAGGCACAGCAAAAATTGAATCTTCAAATCTTCACTTGCTGGTGACATGAACACCCCATTTAGAGACAACAAAAAAAAACAACCCACAAGACGGGCGCAGGTATAAAGTGGGAGACTAACGAGGGAAGTGAAAACAGCTGAGACAAAATGGCCGACAGACAAAACAGGGAGTAAACTAACCAAAAGCAGACTATACAATACAAACAATGAACAGATCGAAAGCGGAACATGCAAACCAAACAATACACAACACAAATACAAACCAAACACACAGGGAACACACACCAGGAGGGAGGCAGAGACTATGACATCAGCTGCATTTTAAGCATTACAAGAATATTTGACCAGATAAAGCGTATGCTTGTCATTGCGGATCAATTCACTAAATGGGTAGAAGCGACTAGAACACGACTAGTTTCCCCATGCAAAAAATGAATGCACGAACAGTGGTGAAAATACTAACTAAAGAAATTATTCGGTGAGACGGAAGACTAGTATACATAAAAGTAACACAACTACTATAGCGTATGGATTACCATAGTCCAGCATGGTGGAAAGCATGAATAGGACCAAAAGAGATTATGGACAGACTTTGCTACATGCCTTCCCATCTAAAATCGGAATAACTCCAAATGTTACAAGCGAAGTATCTCAATTCTCAAAGTATTAATGCGAAGACCATTTCCAACTCCTTGGGTGCGGGGTGGGGTTTGTTTTGTGTGATTATACCGATGCACTTGTTAAGAAATTGAATGGCATCTATGGTGATGTGTCTTCTTCTCCTTCTCTTCCCTTTCTCTGCAGGACAGCCGACCCACCCATTTCTGCCTGGCGACCTGGTCCTAATCAAAATACTCAACCCAAGGAAAGTCAATATGGCCAACCAGCGGAGATCACAAACCAGGACTGTGGTTCCAACCGATGACCAACCACAATGAATCTACACCAGCCGCCGAGAACAAAGGACCAACAGACAGCCAGCCCAGGAGGCCTCTGAGACGCACTCGCAGGTGTTGTTGTGGGAACAACCTCTTCTATCGGGACTGGCTGTCCCGCGGAAGGTCTCAACTAGAGACCTTGCAGTCCCTGCTTCCTGGTCTGGGGCATGGAGACCCACATCTGTGTGTGGGTCACGTGAGGCCCGTGGTATCCCTGCTTCAAGTTAACTGTCTGTCTGTCTGTCATATCCACGTGGGGCCTGGGGTCCTGGCGTCTCTGGATTGGCTGTCTGGGGAGTGGGGACGGAAGGGTCTCCATGGACGGCCTTGTTGTCCCTGAATGGCTGTCTTAGAGGCGTTTCTATGCTTCCCTTGATGATTTGTTGTGTCGATATGTAAATGTTCCTTTTGTTGTCCCATGCAAACTGTATTTATGCTCTATGTATCTAAGTAAACCTTGAATCATTCCTGGTGAGACTGCCTTGTGTCACATTGATTCCCGAGCTCGCTGCTTTGCTACAGACAATCCAGAACCTGAACCTGAACCTGAACTCGAGCCACAATAGATGACCACTCGAAACTGCGCATAACAGTATGTCTACCTGTTGTCTGAAGTTGTGCTGCATCTTATTACATTTGCACTAAAAAGAGTGTATATATTTTTTTTAATACATATTTGGTACATTGCTTAAAGAGCATAATTTAATTTAGATTTATTTGTTGGCTGGCTGCGGCCTCCTGAGGTGAGATTGTCAATGGCCAGAGAAATGTTTTATGTATTTTTTATTTTTAATGTATTACCTGTTTATATTTGGATGCCTGAGTTTTGCTATACATTGCACTTTTCAGTAATATTGAAAGCACTTCATATTGTTACACTGTTCTACTTTTTCGAGGAAGAAAATACTTCCTCGAAAATACTGGTAGACATTCTAGTCTACTGGTAGACTAGAATGTCTACCAGTTTTTTTTTATTTGCACTACAAAGAGTGAATATATTTGTTATTTATTGTTGGTACATTGCTTAACAAGCATAATTACATTTTGCCTAGTTGTGGCCTGTTGAGGTGCAATTAATATCAAAAGTTCCAAAACATCTATTGTGTTATTTTTATCGATCCACTATATAAACATAGAATTATAATATCTACAATAATACATTACATTTTATTGGAGGCTAGTCTCACTGTCCCACAGCAACATTAAAATAGTTTAGATTTGTGTACTGTGGATTTCTGTTAATAATTTATTGTATTAAGTGTCCATTTCATTATAATATTCAGATTTATCATAAATAATTGAACACGCACATGTATTTTAAGTTCCGTCAAAGAGGGGTGGAGGTGGGGTCCAAATTCTTTGACACATTGAGCATTTAAACAATTACTTGAAAGTAACGAAATAGTTACTTTCCAAAGTAACTAGTTACTTTTATAATTTGTAACTCAGTAACTACTTTAGTTACTTTTTGGGAGAAGTAACTAGTAACTGTAACTAGTTACTTTTTTTAGAGTACTTGCCCAACACTGAATGTGTCCAGGGTTGCACCATCTGTTGTTCACATAAACAGCGACTCCCCCTCCTTTCTTCTTGCCGCTTTCGTTGCAACTCCTGTCCGCCCGCACCAGCTGAAAGCCGGCTAAGTCCACTACAGTGTCCGGAACATTGTCATGCAGCCATGTCTCCATGAATCCTGACACAATGGCTCCACTGAAACATTAATTTGTATGTGTTTGCCTCAATTTCAAATGTCTGTATGCACTACCCTATGTATTGATTGGAAAACCTTTTAGCATAATAATAGAATCTGAAATGAGAAGCATTTTTGGTCATCATTTGAACATCACCACGATGTCACAGCAGTAGCTGGTGGACTTTTGCAAATTTGTCTGACAAAGACAAAATGTCTTGCTTGTGTTGGCTGCCAGAACAGGAATGGCAAAAATGATTAATGTCTTTTTTTTTTTACCATATTCCATCGTCAGGGGACCCCCTCGACTCTAAACAGAGACATTTGTGGCTGTATGCCATCAAAAGAACAAACTGACAGACCACAATGAGTGTGGGTCGGGCAACTTGATCTCATTGCTAAGTGTGAGTTTATTTGTGTAACTCTCCTTATCCTTTGCTGACAAACCTTTAACATAATCTGAGGCGTGTGAAAGACCTATACTGTTTAATGCTTAATGTTTCCGAGCAAAATAATAACTTTAGTGCTCTATTTTACTCCCAGTCTGCCACCTTAATTGTTTCAAATTAATCGGGCAATATATACCCACCCAGGCTGCCTAGTGCCTTTATGTACTCGATGATCAGACTTTATACAATCAGCCATTTTTTTGTAAATCATACTTGTAGCAATCCCTTACAACGCAGCAGCGTGCCTGGTGAACTTACCAAAATGTTCCCATTTAACCCCCCTCTTCCGCGACCTTCCCTGGCTCCTGGTTATCGCTCGCATTAGATTCATGACACTGGTACTGGCCTACAAGGCTGTCAGCGGAACTGCCCCTACCTACCTCAAAATGTCAGACCCTAGGCCCAGCCCGAGCACTCCGATCAACAACTTCGGCTAGACCAGCTTCCGCAAGAGACTCAAGACCCACCTGTTCAGAGTTCACCTTTACGCTGCATATCCCCTTCCCTCTGCGAAACCTAGCATTAACTTGTGTGTTTGTATTTCTTATCCCAGCTATTATGCAGGCAACCGAGCAATTATAAAACTCATTCTATTAGCCTCGCAACTATGAAGTCTCAAAACCAGCTCTATTCTTATCTTTATGTACCACAGCGATATATTGCTGTCTCCTTCAACAAATGTACTGTTGTCTGCCAAATGCCCTAAATGTAAATTTATATTCTGGTACCTTCCAACCAGAGCAGGAGTGGACTGACGGCGTGGCCACCTGTACCACTCGATCCACCTCCATGACTGGGCACTCGTGCAGGTTGTGGCCGAGCCGGCCACAGTGCTCGCACTCTGGTCCTGGCATTTGAGGGTCTCGTCGTGGAGGTCCTGGGACCGAGGCCGAGACTGGGTTGGATGGGTAACCCCGTGTGGTTAGTGCGCTGGGGCGGGAAGGGTTTTGGGAAGGTGACGGGGAGCCGGCACGGACTGGTGTCCCCGCCATACTGCTGCACCGGACATGCAGAGACGGTGCCTGGCCACCCTCGCTCTTGGTCTACGGTGAGAGCGCCAGGTGGACGGGGGTAGGGCCAAGACGAAGCCCTCAGAGACCACCTCCTCCAGTAACTGACAGGAGCTTCTCTTGCCCGGGAGCAGCCAGCGTCCCGTGGTCCGTCATCTGGTGGGCCATGTGCCGTCATGTGCCGTTCTCATAAATTGAAAACATAAAGTCGCCCATTACTGTGGGGAGAGTAAAAAGGTGTCAAATAAATATCATTAGGCTTATTTTGCTCATCCCTTACAGCTGCAGCAATTTCAGGCATTTGAAATCGATCGGATGATTGGTTGTCAAATCACAAATACAGAGATTCCTATAATTATCAAAATCAAATCAAATCAAATCAAGTTTATTTATATAGCACATTTAAAACAACCACAGGATGACCAAAGTGCTGTACAGTGAAACATAAAAGCAGTTAAAAATAAGAACAAGGCAATAAAATCATATACGTTAAAACAAATAGATAAAATAGTCAGGAAAACTTCACAGACATTCAAATGCCAGGCTGAACATATGTGTCTGAAGTTTGTTTTTGAAGAGTTCAATGGACGGGGAACATTTGATTGAGTATGGTATGGTGTTCCAGAGCTTTGGGGCAGCAACTGAGAAAGCGCGGTCGCCCAGAGCCCTTAACCTCGACCACGGCACTGACAGGAGGAGCAGGTCAGAGGATCTGAGTGTCCTGGGATTGGAGAGTGGGTGAATGAGTTCTGAGATGTACTGGGGTGCCAGGCCATGTAGAGCCTTAAAAACAAACAGTAGAACTTTAAAATCAATCCTGTACTTGATGGGTAGCCAGTGCAGGGATGCCAGTACAGGTGTAATGCTGTCTCGTTTTCTAGTCCCAGTTATAAGCCGGGCAGCTGCATTTTGCACCAGTTGTAAACGGGATATATGTGACTGGTTGATACCTAGGTATAGTGAATTACAGTAATCTAACCGTGAGGGTGGGCGGGGGTGGGGAAATATGGACACTTTGTGTAATGTGGAGTAGATTATTTTTGTATGCAGTTTTCGGTTTGCCATATGGAGGGAAGAGGTATGTCACAATGGATGGGATAGTGAAGACGGCGGAGAAAGGTGTTGCCGGTTTTGGCCAGCAGGGGGAGTTCACCCCGGAAGGGGACACCAGTGTCAATGGATAATCCGCGGGGGGGGCGTGTGGTGTAAATAGTCATGCACATGGAGATGAATGTACGGCGTGCTGCTAAAAAGTGACTACCCAGGCGGTTTGGGTGGATTCCATCAAGCTTGAAAAGGGAAGAACGGTCCCAGAACAGATAAAAATTGCTGTATCGCACGTCCCCACATTGACAACTACTCGCACGACTGAGGATGGGAGAGAGCTCAGCAGCCCCGGGAGCTTACTCAGGATTACTTGGACCGAAGCTCCTGGGAAACAGTGTGTGGCAGCGTTAAAAAAGCGTATATTTCTGACAATGGAGTCTCCAACTATTAGAGTGGTTGGGGTGAAGAGGGGTTGAGGGGGTGGCAGCTTCGGCTTATCGCAGGCGGAGAATGCCCAGGTGAGTGATGACGCGGTGCATCGCTGTGGGCCCCGGGAGGGGGGGAAGGACTCACCGGCTCAGGGCGAGGGAAACCTCCGGAGCGTCTGAGTACGGCTTCCTTCAGGGTCCTGCGACGTGAGACGGAGGTCGTTGATCGGGCTGTGGAGCACCAAGCTTGCCCCTCCGTAGCACGGTGAGTCCTCCCGCCGCTGTTTGCCACCACCGACGGGAGTATAGCGGCGTCTGCGGGCGCTGCATCTTATAGCTAGATAAGCACATGGAAACTAAACACTTGTGGCTGCTTTTAAAACTAAAACAGTAATTTAAACATAACATAAGGTGTTAGCAGGCCAGCAGGGGGTTGACTAGATGACTTATTGCAGGCAAAACAGAGCAAGCAGCCACTAAACTGTTGTTATGGAGGGCCACTAGAATCGCTGATGGATAAACGCAGAGGTTCTCCGGGAGCCAGGATGGCAGGGGCTTTCGGTGAAGAAGAAGAAGTAGAAGATCTTTATTAGTCCACACACATTTAGTGGTCACACAACACACACATCGGGATGTGGCAGCCGCCAAACACACACGCGCATGCGTGTGGCCCGTGGAAATTTCCACGGGTGGCCCGTGGAAATTTGTCCTCAGCATTTGACCCATCCTGCTGCCCCTCCAGGGGCAGCCAGGAGCAGTGGGCAGCCATCTCGACGGCGCCCGGGGACCAACAGCTCCAGGTTTTACATCCACATCTTGGTAAGGGATGTGGACAGGAGAGGCGATCTTCACATGTTTTTAATTGGGGTTCTTTTACTCCGTAAGGAGACCCCGCGGAGCACGGGGAGAACATGCAAACTCCACACAGAAAGGCCGGGAGATATGGGAATCGATCCCAGGACCTTCTTGCTGCGACGCAGCAGTACAAGCACTGTGCATCCCTTGAGGCACAGCGTGATGTCTTCAAGTTTTGTTCGTTTTTGTTTAGGGCTAATGATTATCATCTCAGTTTTACCCTTATTAAGCTGCAGGTAGTTTTTGGACATCCATCTTTTAATTGCAGTCAGGCAGGATTCAACCTTCTGGATCTGTTGGGGGCCTTTTGATCCAATAGGAATGTAGATTTGGGTGTCTTTAGCATAGCAGTGAAAGCTAATTCTGTAGCTGTGAATAATATCGCAGAGAGGGAGCATGTAAATTGCAAAGAGTAGTGGAACAAGGACCGACCCTTGGGGAACACCAAAGCTTAGGTTGCAATGCTTCGATTTTGAATCTTCACAGACAACAAATTGTGTTCTGTTCCAGTAGACAGGGACAGGTTCATGATGTTGAGCATAGCCGTTCCAACCGTTGGGAACAGTTATTCGAGAACCTTGGTAAGAATGGGGTCCAGTATACAGGTAGTTTGTTAAGATGCCCCTGTTAGCTTAACAAGCTTATCCAGCGAGATTGTGCTAAACTGATGAAAGGTAGCTTCAGAGAGAATACGTGGCTCCGCTCCTGTTGAATGTTCAGGATGATCAGTAGGAGACACATCAATGTATTTTCTAATTGATTTGATCTTGCGCTTGAAAAACTCCAGGAAGTTGCTCGCTGAGAGGAAGGAGTCCATGCTGACACCTATGCTCTGCATCTATGCTGACACTGGGCTCTGCCCTATACCTGTCAAGAGTTTTGTCTCTGCTCTGGGCAGGCACCTGAGGTCCTTGAATCTGGCATCTAGAGCTGTTGCTACCTTAAGCCTTGACATGTTTTGTTTTCTCTTCCGTCTGTTTAGGTCCTCTGTGAATGCAGCCTTTAAGCGCACTACATAGGCAGGGTGCACGGTGGTGCAGTGCTTGCACTGCTGCCTCACAGCAAGAAGGTCCTGGGATCGATTCCTGCCTGGGGTGCTATTGACTCTGGGGTGCCCAGGTGGGTGATCTCCTGGCCTTTCTGTGTGGAGTTTGCATGTTCTCCCTGTGCTCAGCGGGGTCTCTTTCCACAGTAAGAACCCCAATTAAAAACATGTGAAGAATCGCTTCTCCTGTCCTGTCCCTGACAAAGATGTGGACACAAGACCTGGAGCTGTTGGTCCCCGGGCGCTGTAAAAGGGCTGCCCCTGGAGGGGCAGCATTACACAGGATGGGTCAAATGCAGAGACTACATTTCCGCCGGTCACCCTCCCTGTGTGTGTGTGTTTGGCGGTCGCCACTTCCTGCATGCTGTGTGTTTGTGACCATAAAAGTGTGGACTAATAAAGTGTTCTTTCTTTCAACATCTGAGGCCTCCATTGTACGCAAGAGGTGGCAGGGTGCAGGCAGCACCACAGAGCAGGAGACATATTTGTCACTACCCAGGAGCTCAGTGACATACACACAAGACCAACAGAATTAATGACTACATTTGAATTCAAATAACACCCATTTATGGGACAGGGCAAAAATTATTTCTAAAATACAATAATATATTATACTAATTGGATTTGTCATAAATTAAAATTGAAGAGGACAGGGAAATCACCTTACCTGCATGGCTCCAGCAATGTTTCCAACTTTGCCAGCCTGCCAGTCATATTCAGCTGAGGTTAGCATGGGTAAATTGTGCTTCTGCTGCAGTTCCAGCATTGTCTTCAGTGGATCTTTGTTGTGTTGGGACCGCTTTGTCATCTCCAGAGTTGAATTCCAGCGCATTGGTACATCCTGGATGAGTGACTCCTCTTCTTGCCCATGAGAGGCTTGCTGAACTTTCAGCTCTGCGTTTGCTGGATTGTATTTGAAATGTCAGACAATTTTCTGACACTTGGCTAAAGCATGGACAAACCTGCTTTCACGGAGAGCCACTGTAACTACCCTCTGTATTATGTGCGCTACACATGGCATATGTAGGATAGTAGTATTCTTGCTGCCGCTATCATATTGCGATCTGTTCCTACAGTGGTGATCTTGTCCGCGATCTCCCACTCCTGGGCAACTTCAATAAACTGGCTGGCGCATGCTTTGGCAAAATGCCTTTCATCCATTTTCACCACACTTAAAACGAACAAGTGCAGTTGCCATTTGTAATCGATTAGGTGTACCGTTACACCAAGGTAGTTACGGTTGCTTAGTGATGTCCAGTGGTCTCCAGTCAGTGCAATACCTGTAGCTTGTGTAAATTCCTACGCTTTCTTTGCCTTTTCACTGCCATGCAATTTGTGAATTCTTAGTTAATAGTTAATTAATAGTTCCCCTCGAAGGTGGCTTGTATGATGGGTCGCCTGAGGTGATCTGGATAATACCTTGTAGCCCCTGGTCTTCAACAATGTTGATGGGCTTACAGTCCAGGGCGATCCATTTAGCGATTGCATTGGTTAATTTAGCTGTTGTCGCTTTGTTGAGAGCCTTGCCCTGGATGCACTCTGCTAGCGTAGTCTGATGAACATGGCTTGATCCCAACTGAGTGGCAGTGCTAGTGCTAGCATTAGCATTATCAATCACATGCTTTTCCCGAAGATGGTACTTCAGACTTGTTGCGCTTGGGTTGAAAGATAACTCATCACTACAGTACAGTATGTGCACACAACTTTCCTTTTATGTACATTTCCATCTGGAAGCTTTTTGAATCAGCATTTTCTGTTCAAAACTCGGGGGGATATCTCTTCAGTCATCGTGTTAGCTGCGTTTGCCATGTAATCACACAAAAACAACAGGTGCATTTGCCTTTGTAGCCTGGCGGTCGTCCCTCGGGCAAGATACCACCACCAGGAAAGTGAGCAGACAGTGATCAGAGAGAGCTGAGGTATAAGAGAAACATGTCAATATGTCATTTCAACTCCACGGGTCCAAGAGGGCTTTAGTTGAAAGCGATCTGACATTCACAAATCCAATTTTGACCTCCTCCGGTTTATTATTAAAATCAGATGGAGTTTGATTACTGCTCAGCTCTGAGGAGGAGGAGATTGGAGAAATAAGTGCTATACTACTTCTCATTAGGGTGCCTTTGCAATGCAAAGCACACTATTACTCTCCTGCATACTTCTTTATTCTTTATTCTTCCGTACACATTTTCACCACGCTACTCGTCTCACAGCGTTGCCAGCACACACGCAAAAAAGACATCAAAATGTGCGCCTTGACCGGGAATAGCGTGCTATTGCTTTTCTTATACATACCATTCATACTTTCTGAAATATTCAACATTTTCCAGCAATTTTTCCCCATTGAAATGAATGGGGTGAATGTTCAAAATTTGATATATTCAACCTCTTCCCGTTCATTCATACATTCAGGTAGAAACTCCATTCAAACATTAAAACGTTCAGGACACTTGGATGAATTCACACATTCACAATTGTCATAACATTCATACTTTTTACCCAATCACAGTTCAAACTTAGTTGATTTTTCAGCTCCTCAGACACTTTAACGTGTGTGTAGTGCGCTGGTCAGAGCAGGTGACGTCACGTTAGAGTGTAGAGCAGACGAAAAAAAAAGAAAACCTATTTTTAAAACTGCCATCCCGCCCACAATATTAACTCCACATACGTAATCCATACATCAAAATGTAGGTAAACTTGTGACGATCACATATATGTAACAAATCACATGTATGGAAACAAACGGATTTATGAGCCTCGAAGTGACAGGAGTCCAGCCACTCTGTTTCAAGCAGTATTCATATTGCCGCCATTTTCTCGCAGGGAACGTTCGACAGACGCCCCCTCGTCGCGCCAATGGCGGTGACGCCATAGCCACGCCCCCTCGTCGCGCCAATGGCGGTGACGCCATAGCCACGCCCCCACACACGTGTGAGAAGGGGTGTGGCCGTAATTTCATATAACACACAATCTATTTTTTTGTCTGTATACTGTGTGTGTGTGTGTGTGTGTTTTTGAGTATATGCCTTGTAATGTTTTGCCCTCTGGCATAACATAAGTTAGACTAAATACTTAGATAACACAGGCTGACGACCAACTTGATTTGGTGCTGGTTTATTCACTCGCGGGCTTGAACAACTCATGTCATTACGTCATTCCAGAAGTTACGCTCTTTGACTACGTAAGCGGTAAGTAACAAACAGTCACAACAAATATTACATCTCCCTTTTTCTAAGTTCTGTCCAACTGGAGAAACAACATTGTAAACAATTCTGTACACTTCAAAGGTATCAGGATAACCATTCTGTAAGAGATTGTCATCAGCAGTTACAACACAATAACTCTATATTTCAAGAGGTAGCTACAAGAACAAAACAGGTTCGTGCAAACAGGTAAGTGTGAACATTATACTTTTTTTTTTTCTTTTCTTTTCAGAGATCACATTGCAGGAACAGGTAAGTGAACATTTGTTTCTTTTTTTTTTTTTTTCAAGGGCAGCGATCCGCCTACACCCTTTACAATCATTTACAAATCAAGAACTTGTCTTGGCTTGATTGTGCGACCTGATCATGTGGTGTGGCCAGTCTGATCGTCTCTGTCTGGAGGTTCAGCAGGCTCTTGCTGATGGGCCTGTGTGTTGTAAGCGGTGTTGATCTCTTTGCTTGCACGGAGGTGCCGCCGGTTGCGTCGATAGGTTTGACCCTCTCCGGTTTGGATGTGGTAGCTCCTGTCTGTGTGCGCAGGGTGCATCACTGTTGCAGGTCTCCAGGATCCATCCTCCTGCCGGAAACGGATTGGTGTGCCTGTGGGCAGCTGGGGCAGGGGTTTGGCGGACCTGTTGTGTACGCCTGCTGACGTTGTTGGCCATACCTCTCTCCTCTTCGTGTACAGCCTGTTGACTGGCGATCTGTGGCTGCAGGTGCTTTGCTGTTGCTGGTAGGATGGACCGCAGCCTCCGACTCATCAGTAGCTGAGCTGGTGATTTCAGGTTGTCTACTGGCGTGTTGCGGTACTCCAGTAGGCTCAGGTACGGGTCTTTGTTCTCTGCTTTAGCTTTGTCCAGGATGCATTTGGCTGTCTGGACGGTTCTTTCAGCCAAACCGTTGCTCTGCGGGTAGTGGGGGCTTGTGGTGGTGTGAGTGAAACCCCATGCCTGTGCAAAGAGGTGAAACTCACCAGAGCTGTAACACAGACCGTTGTCGCTGATGATGGACTCGGGGATGCCGTGTCGAGCCATTGCTGCTTTCAGTTTCATGATGACAGCTGATGAGTTTAATGGCCCAATAGCCTGACCTTGCGTCTAACACACTAAAGTATTGTGCTCCTGCGAGCTTTGTGATGGCGTCCTCCAGTGTAGGGAGGGGGTAGTGAGGTCGTTGAATTGCTTTGTTGAGAGCTCTGGGGTCTAAGCATATTCTGAGCTTTCCTATCTTTGGCTTCTCAACTACGACGAGCGCATTCACCCATTCTGTGGGTTCTGTTACCTTGCATATGATGTGCTGCTACACCCTTTACAATCATTTACAAATCAAGAACTTGTCTTGGCTTGATTGTGCGACCTGATCGTGTGGTGTGGCCAGTCTGATCGTCTCTGTCTGGAGGTTCAGCAGGCTCTTGCTGATGGGCCTGTGTGTTGTAAGCGGTGTTGATCTCTTTGCTTGCACGGAGGTGCCGCCGGTTGCGTCGATAGGTTTGACCCTCTCCGGTTTGGATGTGGTAGCTCCTGTCTGTGTGCGCAGGGTGCATCACTGTTGCAGGTCTCCAGGATCCATCCTCCTGCCGGAAACGGATTGGTGTGCCTGTGGGCAGCTGGGGCAGGGGTTTGGCGGACCTGTTGTAGTACGCCTGCTGACGTTGTTGGCATACCTCTCTCCTCTCGTGTACAGCCTGTTGACTGGCGATCTGTGGCTGCAGGTGCTTTGCTGTTGCTGGTAGGATGGACCGCAGCCTCCGACTCATCAGTAGCTGAGCTGGTGATTTCAGGTTGTCTACTGGCGTGTTGCGGTACTCCAGTAGGCTCAGGTACGGGTCTTTGTTCTCTGCTTTGGCCTTTGTCCAGGATGGCATTTGGGCTTGTCTGGACGGTTCTTTCAGCCAAACCGTTGCCTCTGTGCGGGTAGTGGTGGGCTTGTGGTGGTGTGAGTGAAAACCCCATGCCTGTGCAAAGAGGTGAAACTCCCAAGCTGTAACACAGACCGGTTGTCAGCTGATGATGGACTCGGGGATGGCCCGTGTCGGAGCCATTGCGCTTTCAGTTTCATGATGGACAGCGACCGCACGCCCTTCTCTGGAATGACGTTTAATGGCCCAATAGCCCTGAACCTTTGACGTCCTAACACATAAGTATTGTGCTCCTGCGAGCTTTGTGATGGCGTCCTCCAGTGTAGGGAGGGGGTAGTGAGGTTCGTTGAATTGCTTTGTTGAGAGCTCTGGGGTCTAAGCATATTCTGAGCTTTCCTATCTTTGGCTTCTCAACTACGACGAGCGCATTCACCCATTCTGTGGGTTCTGTTACCTTCATATGATGTGCTGTTTCTCCATGCTGTCGAGCTCGTCCTTCAGCTTGCTGCGCAGGGCGATGGGGATCCTGCGTGGCGGGCAGACCACTGGCGTCGTGTCTGGTGCAACACGGAATGTGCACTCGCCTGGGAACTCACCTATCCCCTGGAACACATACTGCATGCTCTGTGATGCAGCGTCTTTCTCCTCACTTACAGCCATCACTATCTTGATCAAGTTCAGGTCACGGCATGTTTTCATAGCCATGACTGGTGGGGCGTTTGTGTCGATCACGTAAAAGTCCAGCATACGTGAAATGTCTCTGTGCCTGCATCTGAGCTGGCATATGCCCCTCACACTCAGTGCTCCTCCACCATACTCTGTGAGTCTGTGTGCTGCTGGTTTCAGTGACACGTCCCTGAACATTGCCTGAAAGAGGTTGATGGGAATGGTGTTGGCCTGTGCCCCAGTGTCAATTTGACTTTACAGCTTTTGTGGAGGTGTGCCTATCCCCACCTCTACATAGGCCTGCTCGTTGCTCTTTCCATTATTCTCAATGGTGATGCTGTCTAGGTACAGCTCTGTCTGTTTGTTGCTCTTCACCGTCTCTATTGAGATGTTATCAAAGTAGAGTTCTGTTTCTGTTCCCTCCGTGAGGTCTTCTGCATTTTCTCCGACGGCATGTACTGTGCCACAGTAATATTTTGTCTGTGCTTGCGAGCTAGATTTGCATACCTTTGCAAAATGGTTCAGCTTCTTGCATTTGATGCATTGCTTGCCTTTAGCTGGGCAGGTGGTATTAGCGCCGTGCAGCCCTCCACAGTAGCTACATGCCTTAGCGGCGCTGCTAACGTAACTTTCCCGCCTCCTAAAGTTAGCGTTCGCTGGCTTGGATGCTACGTCTTGTCTGTAGCTAGCGTTAGCTTTCCTGCTAATTGCGTGCACCGTTTCGTGTGCGTTGCTACTCTGGCCCATAGACTTCAACTGCTGCTGGGCTAATTCATACGAACGAGCTATGTCTATGGCTCTCTCCAGCGTCAGGTCAGCTCCCTGGCTTAAAAGTTTCTCTGTTACCCGGGGCGAGTTGGTGGCGAACACGATGCGGTCCCTGACCATTTCGTCGCTAGCGCCATTAGGGTATCCACAGTCTTTCACCAATAACTTCAGCTCCGTCATGAATTGTTCGAAATACTCACTTTCTCCCTGCATCTTTTCGTGGAAGCGGTACCTCGCATTGATGGGGTTGGCTTTCGGTGTGATGTATTCCGTGTACTTATCGTAGTACGTGTTCAGCTTCTTGGCCTGATCCTCGGTGATTGACCAAGTGTTGTAGACATCGCGCCCTTTTTCTCCTATCCACAGCAAGAGGTAGCTGCACTTCTCTTCTTCAGTCTTCCGGCGCAGGGGTCCCTTGAACATTAGGTCCGTCGTCTGCCGAAACCGTCACCATGCCTCAGGTAAGTTTGTAGATTTACAGTCCATCCTCGGAGCTGGAACACCGTATGCATCCATTTTCGCTCGCGGTAGGTACTTCGTCCTCTATTTCTGACACCATGTAATGTTTTGCCCTCTGGCATAACATAAGTTATACTAAATACTTAGATAACACACAGGCTGACGACTGACTTTATTTGGTGCTGGTTTATTCACTCGCGGGCTTGAACAACTCACGTCATTACGTCATTCCAGAAGTTACGCTCTTTGACTACGGTAAGCGGTAAGTAACGAACAGTCACAACAAATATTACAGGCCTATGTATTTTATGTTGTGTTTATGCTGTGTGTATGCTTTGTGTTGATTTAAGATCAAGACCTAGTAATGACCTTGCTAATACAAAAGTACAGTTTTATTTGTAGGTATTGTTAGTGTGCTAATGAAACATTACTTTAAAGTACATACGTGTATCTCTCTACTCCTCTCCTACACATCTTTGTGTGTGTGTGTGTGGAATTTTTCTAGTTAGGGTATTTTTCTAGTTAGGGTATTTTTCTAGTTAGGGAATTTTTCTAGTTAGGGTGCCTTTGCAATGCAAAGCACACTATTACTCCTGCATACTTATTATTTTTTTTATTATTTATTCTTCCGTACACATTTTCGCAGCGCTACTAGTCTCACAGCAGCTTGCCAGTACACACACAAAAAAGACATCAAAACGTGCTCCTTGACCGGGAATAACATGCTATTGCTTTTATTATACATGCCATTTATACTTTCCGAACATTTTCCATCAATTTTTCCCCCATTGAAATTAATGGGGTGAATGTTCAAAATGTGTCCAAAACCACTCATATTCAACCTCTTCCATTTCAACAATAAAACGTTCAGGACACTTGGATGAATTTCACACATGATTTCAACATTTTCATAACATTCATACTTTTTACACAATTACAGTTCAAACTTAATCGATTTTTCAGCTCCTCAGACACTTTAACATCCGTGTGTATTGCGCCGGTCAGAGCGGGTGACGTCACGTTAGAGTGTAGAGCAGACGAAATATTAACTCCACATACGTAATCTTGTGACGATCACATATATGTAACTATGGAAACAAACAGACTTATACTTTTGGATGTATGAGCCTCGGAGTAACAGCAGTGCAGACCCCAAAGCCCGTAGTTTCAGGCAGCTTCAAGCTGTGTAACCCTGCTGCAACAGAAGGATTCCACCACTGATCACGCCATTTTAAAACTGCCATCCCTCCCACAATATTAACTCCACATATTAACTCCACATATCTACACATCAAAATGTAGGTAAACTTGTGACGGTCACATATATGTAACTATGGAAACAAACAGACTTATACTTTTGGATTTATGAGCCTCGGAATGACAGGGGTCCAGCCACTCTGTTTCAAGCAGAATTGACAGACGCCATTTTGGCACCATTTTGAATGGCGCCAAACACAGACGCCATTTTGGCGTCAAAAATGGCGGCAATCAAAATGGTGTCAAAATGGCGTCTGTGTTTGGCGTAATGGCGTGTGGTGGTGTAATTTTTATAGAATACGTATGTGGAGTTAATATCGTGGGCACCAAACACACACACACACACACACACACACACACACACACACACAGAAAGGGCGTGGCTATGGCGGTGACATTCAAAACGCCATTTTGGCGCCATTTTGAATGCCGCCAAAATGGCGGTAACGCCTTAGCCACGCCCCCTCGTTGCGCACACAGAAGGGGCGTGGCTATGGCGGTGACGCAGACAAAGCAGACAAACACACACACACACACTGCCACCGTGTGTGTGTCTGTGTGTGTGTTCTGTGCGTGTGTGCTTGTGTGTACACAACAGTACACTTGAGTGTGTGTGGAAATGCATCAGCATTCATTTCCATTAATATAATATTATTGTAGCGGCCAGGGGGGGGGCGCCACCATACAGCCGCTAGATGACGTAAAGGGCCCCGAGGGATTATGGGAAGTTTTGTGTGTGTCACGTGTTATGGCCATGCGGTTGAGTTACTGCAGGAGTTCGAGTGATGCAAGTGGTTCTCTGTTCTTGGTATAATAAAAGGTTAATTATATTCCGATCTATAATATATTGTAACAAACACCGCGGAGGAGCAGGCAGAGAGGAGGCGGACGCGGAATATAATTAACCTTTTATTATACCAAGAACAGAGAACCACTTGCATCACTCGAACTCCTGCAGTAACTCAACCGCATGGCCACAACACGTGGCACACACACAAAACTTCCCATAATCCCTCGGGGCCCTTTACGTCATCTAGCGGCTGTATGGTGGCCACGCCCACCCCCCTGGCCGCTACATAGCCCCCTTTTGAGGGGTTAGTCGTCCCCGACAACCCCATCACCCAAAACAAAATCCCGCAGGTATTCGGGCTGCCGTCGGTGTCGAACAGCCTAGGAGGACAGGGCTGGTCGGGGCATGGTGGGCTGCCGCGGCCCCCTTTCTCCACAGCAAGCGGAGCAAGGGGGCGGTATGGTGCAAGTCTGTCCCGGTGCAGCACCACCATCCGACCCCGTCCAGGCATCCGCACCCGGTACACCACCTCTGTGATCTGCCCCACGATTTCGGCCGGACCGCGCCAGTGTCTGCGCAGCTTGGGGGACACGCCTTTGGTGCGAGTAGGACAGTACACCCACCCCTTGTCCCCAACCGCAAAGACTTGCCCCCGACAGTGGGTGTCATAGGCCCGCTTCTGCCGCACCCCTGAGCTGGCCTGGGCCTGGCGGGTGTACTCGTGGACCACCCTCAGGTGGTCCGTCAGCCGACGGTAGTAGTCCAGCTCCGCGCCCCCACCAATCTCCGGCTCGGGCGGGGCGCCGAACACCAGGTCCACAGGTGTTCGGAGTTCCCGCCCGAGCATGAGCGCAGCAGGCGTACAGCGGCTGGATTCCTGTACCGCAGTCCGGTAGGACCACAAGACGAGAGGCAGGTGGCGGTCCCAGTCCCGCTGGTGGTGGCTGGTGAGAATGGCTAACTGAGTTGCCAGGGTGCGGTTGAAACGCTCAACCAACCCATCACTCTGGGGGTGCAATGGCGTGGTCCTCGTCTTGCTCACCCCCAGTCGCCTGCACACCTCGCCAAACACCTGGGACACAAAGTTCCGGCCCTGGTCGCTGCGGAGCTCTGCAGGGACCCCGAACCGAGCGAACATCTCCTCCACCAGTCTCTCGGCGGTGGTAGCTGCCGTCTGATCCGGCACCGCGTACGCCTCCGGCCATTTGGTGAAGTAGTCCATGGCCACGAGCATGTAGCGGTTGCCGGTGTCAGTGGTGGGGAAAGGTCCAAGGATGTCCACCCCCACACGTTCCATCGGGGCCCCCACCAAGTACTGCTGCAAGGGGGCGTGAGACCGCTGGGTAGGCCCCTTCTTGGCGGTGCAGAGGTCACAGCAGTGGACATGCAGCTCCACGTCCTGTCGACACCCAGGCCAGTAGAACCGCCCACGGAGACGGTGCAGGGTCTTAGAATTCCCAAAATGCCCCGCCCCCGCAGCCCCATGGACCAACTGGAGGACCTGGGGGCGGAGCAACTGAGGCACCAGCAATTGGAGAAGGTCGGTTCCCTGCCCAGGAGCCTGCCACCGTCGGTGTGCCACCCCGTCGTGGAGCTCGAGGTTGCCCCACTGCGCATGGTAGGCTTTCACCTCTGGCCCCGCAGCAGACACTTCCGTCCACGATGGTTGACGACCCTCCTCCAGCCAGCCTCGCACTCGTCCCAACACAGCATCTGCAGCCTGGTGTTGCCGCAGCTCCCGACTGGATAGCGGCAGCCACCCGTCGCCACTGCCGGTTTGAACAGCTGCCACCAACGGCAACCCCTGGCCCCGCTCCTCCAGTCGCTGACAGTACCGGCACTCCATCGCCGCACAAGGACGCCGGGAAAGAGCATCGGCGTTGCCATGCTGACGCCCCGGCCGGTGCTGTACCTCAAAATCATACTCCTGCAGTGCCTCCAGCCACCGGGCCACCTGGCCCTCCGGATTCCGGAAGTTCAGGAGGTGAGCGAGGCGTGGTTGGTGCGCAGGAGGAACCTGCTCCCATGCAGGTAGGGTCGGAAGTGCTGCAATGCCCGGACCATAGCCAGCAGCTCTCGCCTGGTCACGCAGTAGTTCCTCTCTGCCTGGTTCAGGGCCCGGCTGTAGTAGGCCACCACC
Source organism: Coryphaenoides rupestris (assembly GCA_002895965.2). NCBI lineage: Eukaryota > Metazoa > Chordata > Actinopteri > Gadiformes > Macrouridae > Coryphaenoides > Coryphaenoides rupestris. Next base: position 301,903 of record PIJE02000175.1, on the reverse strand, counting down.
TGCTCCCTGTCCCCTCGTCTCTGGGACAGGACAGCCCCTACCCCCACGTTACTAGCGTCGGTGTCCACAATGAAGGCCTGCTGGACCTCTGGATAGGCCAGCATGGGAGCCGCAACCAGGGCGGCCCGGAGCTGGTTGAAGGCTGCGTCGCACGCGCTATTCCAGGCGAAAATGCGGCCCTTGTCGGTGAGACGGTGCAGGTGGCTGGAAATGGTGGCAAAATCCTGCACAAATCGACGGAAGTAGGAGGCCAGCCCCAGAAAACTCCGCAGCTCACCGATGGTGGATGGTGTTGGCCACTCCCTGACTGCAGCCACCTTCGCTGGATCAGTGGCCACCCCCTGTGCACTGACCACATGTCCCAGGAACAGGGTCTTTCTACGGAGCAGGTGGCACTTCTTTGGGTTGAGTCGCAACCCGGCCCCCCGGATAGCGGTGAAAACCTCTTGCAGGTTAGCCATTGCCCCTTCGAAGCTGCTGGCGTGCACCAATAGGTCGTCCAGGTACACGACACATCGGTCACGTGGGACAGCTGCCAACACCCGCTCCATCAGTCTCTCGAATGTGGCAGGTGCGTTGCAGAGACCAAATGGCATGACCCTGAACTGCCACAACCCCTGCCCAATCGTAAATGCAGTCTTTGGCCGGGCCTCTGGGGCCACTTCGACCTGCCAATAGCCGCTGCGCATGTCCAAGGAGCTGAACCAACCGGAGCCTGTGATGTAGTCCAGGGCGTCGTCAATGCGGGGCAGGGGGTAGGAGTCCTTGGTGGTGACAGCGTTGAGTCGGCGGTAGTCCACGCAGAACCTCCAGCTGTCGTCTGTCATCGAGCCCCTCACAGCTCCGTTTCCACAGCTCCTGGACAGCCCGACAGGTCTCGGTCGAGGGAGAAAAGGCGGGCAGCATGGTGGCATGCCCAACTGCTGGCGTAGACGACCCCCTGGTGGCTGGCGTAGACGACTCACCGGCGGCTGGCGTAGACGACTCACCGGCGGCTGGCGTAGACGACCCCCCGGCGGCTGGCGTGGACGACTCACCGGCGGCTGGCGTGGACGACTCACCGGCGGCTGGCGTAGACGACCCCCCGGCGGCTGGCGTAGACGACCCCCCGGCGGCTGGCGTAGACGACCCCCCGGCGGCTGGCGTAGACGACCCCCCGGTGGCTGGCGTCACCGTCTCCCCCGGTGGCTGGCGTCGACGACTCCCCGGTGGCTGGCATCGACGACTTCTGGCGGTTGCCGTCGCGGACCCCCTGGCGGCTGCCATGGACAGTGGGGCTGCAACCGTCTGGTAGTTCTGCCGAGCTCCCCCTCCCAGGCCGGTGTGGAGCACAAAGGTCTCTGCGCCAATGGTGAGCCTGGCTTGGGACACATCGATCCGGGCCCCCCAACGGTCCAACAGGTACAGGCTGATGATGCACGGGTCCTGGATGTGGGCTAGCCAGACCTCCTGCACCATCTCCTGGTCCCCCATGCGGATGTGCACCGCCTTCGTGCCCTCCATGCTGGCCCGCTCCCCCGTCACCGTCCTCATCTGGACCGCAGTAGGGGTCCACACTGCGGAAAGCACCCCCTTCGTGCCCTGCAGGACCCCCGGGCGGACGAGGGTAATGTTGGACCCGGTGTCCATAAGAGCTCGGCACACCTGGCCATCTAGCTCACAGTCCACGAAGAGCCCTTTGGTGTGGCCCAGGCGGCCTACCAGGGTGCATCGGCCTTGAAGGGGAGTTGGGTTTGGGAGCAGGGTTCCCCTCACTGGTCCGCCCCCCGCCCGTTTCCCGACGGCAGCCAGGAGCGAGGCTTGGGTGCGGGTGCCAGACAGTCCCGGGCGAAGTGACCAACCTCACCGCAGCGATGACAACGGGTGGGATCCCGCAGTGATCTTCCTGGCAGTGTGGGAGTTTGGGGTGACACCCGACAGACCTCGTTGTCATCCTCCTCTCGCAGTTCGTGGTCTGTCACCCGGACACGTGGGGAGGTAGTGAGTCCACGTCGGGGGGTGGCTCTGGTCATAAAAATGTCCTCTGCTCGCTCCGCCTCTGTAGCGCATCGTCCAGCGACCGGGGGGCAGCAAGCCGCACATGCTGCCGCAGGCTCTCCGGCGATAACGCACGCAGGAAAAACGTGGAGGGCGAGGTCCTCTTGGTCAGCTGGACTGAAACGGGGATATCACATTGGGTGTGGAGGCGCACGTCGGCAGCCAGTGCTCCCAGACGATAACAGTTCATCCAGCTCCTCCCGGTTTCCTTCGGCAGAGAGGCGCTGACCAAATCGTCTCTCCAACGCGGCGGTGAGGGCCGTGAAGCTACCCCGGTCCACTGGGGGAAGGTCTAACAGGACCTGCGCTGCCGGCCCTTCCAACGCCAAGGCCAGGTGAACTGCCGCCTCCTCGTCCCCCTACCGGCCAAACTGCACCGCCATCCGCACCTTGGGCAAGGTACGGCCCCCAATGGTGTGGTTCCGCCATATCGTGGGAGCTTTACTGAGCTTCTGTATGACCCCAGGGCGGGCGGGGAGCTGGCCGGTGGGTCATGTTCCGTTAATGGGGAAGTTACCAGCATCCCCTGGCTGCAACTCGGCATGGCAGGCATCGGCGCTGGAGTATCCACCCCGGTCACTGGGTGACGGACGGCCTCCCATAGGCTGCCACCGAGCGGCCCCCGAAGCTGCTTCTCCCTCGTCGCACGCGGCCCTGGCGTGCTGGCGCCACCTGGTGTAACTGGGAAATACACCCGTCGCTCCATCTCCCGAATAGCGTCCTCAATATCGCGGAGTTCGCTGTCCATTTTTTTTTTAATCCCACTTCTGACACCAATGTAACGAACACCGCGGAGGAGCAGGCAGAGAGGAGGCGGACGCGGAATATAATTAACCTTTTATTCTACCAAGAACAGAGAACACTTGCATCACTCGAACTCCGTCAGCCTGTGTTTTATCTAAGTATTTAGTATAACTTATGTTATGCCAGAGGGCAAAACATTACATGGTGTCAGAAATAGAGGACAAAGTACCTACCGCGAGGGAAAATGAATGCATAAGGTGTTCCAGCTCCGAGGATGGACTGGGAATCTACAAACTTACCTGAGGCATGGCGACGGTTTCGGCAGACGACGGAGCTAATGTTCAAGGGACCCCTGCGCCGGACGTCATTACGTCATTCCAGGAGTTACGCTTTGGACTACGGTAAGCGGTAAGTAACAAACAGTCACAACAAATATTACACACACATGTATTTTATATTATGTTTTATATTGGGGTTTTTTCTTGTTATTTTTTGCCGACTTCCTACGTACTGTCGCCTGCCATGTCACAAGAGTTTCATTGTTCAGAATGGCCCTGTGTTGTGATGTACATGTGACAATAAAACACTTTGACTGGACTTTGACATACAACATTCATACTAGAATAATAATCATACTTTGCTGCTATCTATCAAGGTGCCTACACGCATGGAAACATGACCCATTGACTATTCTAATCATCCTCTTAGAACAGTCATGTGTTTGATTCAAGATTCAAGATTCAAGATTCAAGATGTTTATTTGTCACATACGCAATCGGATAATGCAGTGAAATGAAAAGTGCTAATGCTTAGCAGAATGTGCAAAAGAACAATACAAATAACACAAATTGGAGGGATCAGAGTTGGAGGCATGAGAATATTGACAATATTTACAGTATTTACAGTAAAAAAGAGCAGCAGGAATGAGAAATATAAAAAATATAAAAATAATATGAATGTGTGACTATGTGTGTATGTGAGTGTGTACATGGGAGGGGCAGTGAGGGGGCCCTGGTGAGGACAGAGTTTACAGTCCCCTGCACTCCCTTCTGCAGAGCCATCCTGTCCTGAGAGGAGCTGTTGCTGAACAAGGCAGTGATGCTTCCTGTCAGGATGCTCTCCACCGCACCAGCATAGAGGGTCTCAAGGATCCTCCTCAGCTGCCTGAGATGGTAGAGGTGCTGCTTCACCTTCCTCACCAGAGTGTCGATGTGTGTAGTCCAAGTCAATCCTCTGTGATGTGGACTCCCAGGTACCTGTAGCTGTTCACCCTCTCCATAGCACTCCCATTAATCCCCAGTGGTGTGTAGGTCCTCTGATGTTGTAGTGTCTCCTAAATTCTACAATCATCTCCTTAGTTTTGGAGACATTCAGCATGAGGCTATTGTCTTGGCACCAGAGTGACAGGTTAGCAACTTCCTCTAGGTAGGCATTCTCATCGTTACCAGAGATCAGGCCCACCACCAGTGGTCATCTGCAAACTTGACGATGGTGTTGGAGCTGAACCTGGCCACACAGTCATGTGCGTGCAGGGAGTACAGTAGGGCCAGTCAGACCAGTAGCCAGTCAGACCAGCAGCCACTTAGCTATTCATCATTCAAACATAGCAAAACTTTACTTGACATCTTCAATGATTAAGCAATTCCTCATCAAGATGCTTGCTAGACCAACAGCTGTGATGGGGGTAAAATATATTTATAGAAATATGTAAAAGAAATGGGTCAAATTACCTCTTATCCTCAGCCAAAACCAAAATGGCCATCACAACTCTGTGTGTATGTGTGTATATGTGTGTGTGTGTGTGTGTGTGTGTGTGTGTGTGTGTGTGTGTGTGTGTGTGTGTGTGTGTGTGTGTGTGTGTGTGTGTGAAAATGTGTGTGTGTGTATGTGCGTGTGTGTGTGTGTATGTGCGTGTGAATGTGTGTAAATGTGTGTGTGCGTGTGCTCATTGATACATTTTAGTGTATTTCCTCTGATGCTGACTTTATTGGTAGCTAACATTAGACTTCCTGGTCCTTGGAGCTTGCGGTGGAGAGAGAAGACTATACACCACAATACGGCTATGTTTACCAATTTGTTTGGACCAAGACCAACATGTGGGACACCTTGGTTCAGTTTCCCCTCAAGGTCTATATAATGCTTGCGTATGCGTTGATATCATCATCATCATCATCATCATCATGGCCAGCTGTGGCCGTCAGCAGCATTGAAATGAGTCATATTGAGAGCAATATTGTTTAGTCCTGGCCTGCTGTACTCCATACTGCTGAGAAGCCATTCTGGTGCTGAGCAAGGGGCTGCGGTGTTAATGAGCGTTGGATAGACTGGCGCTATGATGCAAGTCTTTACAATTCAGGGTGCATGTGAATGTGAATTTCCCCGGAGTGAGACGGAGATAGGTTGGGCCCTGGCGAAACCATGGCCACCAAGGTTATTTCGGTCTGTACAGAGTGCTGTATAATGTATAATGGCACTCCTCCCTGTAATATATCAATCTCACAGTCACCGCCATTAATCTTTGACAGAAGATATATATATATTTTGCAAAAGTTCACAGTTTTAAAAGCTGTAGGATAATTTGAGCTGGTATAACTGGCCACTGTGAAATTTGTTTCTTGTGCTTTATGCCTAGTCTTGAACAATGCAATGAATGCATAGAAAATCATCGAACAACTTGACTTTCAATGTCAACTTTCAACATTTATTTCAGTTCAATGTTTGTTTGTTCACAATGTTTGTTTTTGCATGAAATTAAAAATGTCTACTGCTTCTGAAACCAGAGCTGTGTCGGACAGGAGGTACACATTGTCTGTTTTGTTTATAATATCTTTATTAAATGTGTTATTCATACAGAACTCTGACTCATGCAGTTTGGCTTTGTTGATCCTTATTTAATTTGATTTGCGTTTGATTGAATTAATTTGGATAATTTTCTAATAACGGATAATATGTCAATTAATCAGAGCATATTTATTGTATAGTTAATAATTCTAACAGACAAAGACAATTTGACAAAAACACTGTTGATTTGTTGCTGCGTGATTGCATAAATTATAATGTTTGTTCATACCAAATTAGGAAATGAGTCTTTGATCACCAAAGACAAAAACACAGTAGTAGTAGAATGATAATGATTTTCTAATTTTAAGAATTGATTAAAACATTTATAATAACGTTATACTTTTTTTTTTAGCTCTCGTGATAATAGGCTGATACAGGAGCTGCTCATGAACCTTATGAAGAACATTTAACAATTATGAAATAATTTAGCTATAAATAAAATAAAAGTAATTTTTACGTCACATGACCTCGCCTAAATTTGAGCATCTGCCTGAACGGTCTGCATATTTAATTATCAGCAACAGAGTATTTCTCTAGTTTTACGCCAATGTAGTTGCTATGTATGTCCAGCAGATGGTAGTATTCATCCATTTAGTTAGGAGACTTTCAAGATTGAACCAACACGCAATTTTTTTACAATCAGTGCGATGAAGACGCTAAGTCGTTTTTGGCACAATGACTTTCATTGACTATTCAGACTTCTCTATTTCTGAGTCGAGCCATGTTATGGCCTGTATCAGCCTATAATGTAATAACTATATATAATAACTATGCAATAATAACTACTGTTAATGTAATAACTGCCAATAACGTAATCATTTAGCAATTCTTATTGTAATAAAGTTCGATAATGTAATAACTGGCCAATAATGTAATACATTTTCTAAACCAATAATGTAATAACCTTCTGTACCAACTGTTATGTCCGTAGAATGACGGAGTCGACTACTATATCTCAAGTCGAGATTGTGCTTCTCCATTTATTTTACCACCACATACATCAGAACCCAGAACACGTGAAGCGGAACCGACAGTCCGTAAAGCGAGACAGTGGACTGTCGTGAACAGTCCCTAACCGAACAGTCTGTCTGTGAACGACCAGACGTAACACCAACGAGTTTGAAAAAGAAGAAATCATAGAAAATGTAATAACTGAGCTGATTATGTCATAATATACTTATATCACTATATTTAAGTTGTATTTATTGTCTATAAAGTGTCACACTTCCATGACACTCACCTTTACTTCTTTTAAATAGCTGCTCAAAATCTTGACCACACACACACACACGCACGCACGTACACGCACACACACACACATACACACACACACACACACAAACACACACTACTACCTACTTTGTCTCTCTCTAGGGGCCGGTGGCAGCCGGCTAAGCAGGACCCCCCAGGCTTCCTTCTCCCTAGCCACACTCTCTAGTTCCTCCTGGGAGATCCCGAGACGTTCTCAAGTCAGATGAGATATATAATCCCTCCAGTAGGTTCTGGGTCTGCCCCGGGGTCTCCTTCCAGTCGGATGTGCCCGGAAAACAACGAAGGGGAGGTGCCCGGGAGGCATCCTAATCAGATGCCCGAACCGCTCGCTTGAGGCAGCAACACACTCCCACCTGAAGGGAGCACTGCGCTGTTTTCCGGCAGAGAACCATGACGTCAGACTTGGAGGTACTGACTCTCATCCCGACTGCTTCACACTCTGCAGACCGCCCCAGTGCATGCTGGAGGTCACGGTCTGATGTAGCCAACAGAACCACATTGTCTGCAAAGAGCAGGGATGCAATTCTGTGGTCCCCAAACTGGACACTCTCCTCACCTCGGCTGCGGCTGGAGATTCTGAACGTGTTTGACTTTGTGTCGGGAATACATACACAGCTCTCACTTTGTTTGTACAAGGACCGAATGGCACGTACCAACGGCCCCATTACCCCCCGCAGGATTCCCTGAGGGACACGGTCATAAGCCTTCTCCAAGTCCACAAAGCACATGCAGACTGGATGGGCAAACTCCCATGCGCCCCCCAACAACCTGGCAGGCACAAAGAACTGGTCCACAGTTCCATGGCCAGGACAGAATCCACATTGTTCCTCCTGAAGCTGAGGTTCGACAATCGGCTGAAGCCTCCTTTCCAGCACACTGAAATATACTTTCCTAGGGAGGCTGAGCAGTGTGATACCCCGATAATATCACATTTTCAACTTTGTTGAAAATGGCGATGACCAACCTGGTCTCTCATTCATACAGGTACTGTCCCCGACCTCCACGCGACATTGACTAGGCGTGTTAGCCATGACTGCCCGACAATGTCCAGAGCCTTCAGCATCTCCGAGCGAATCTCATCCATGCGAGGGATCTGCACGTCCAGGACCCCGCCTTTGACTACCGCCCGGTTTACAACGCACCCGACCCGACCCAATGACTGAATTTACATTTACATTTAGGGCATTTAGCAGAAACACTTTTATCCAAAGTGAGTACATTTGATAAGAATAGAGCTGTTTTCGAGCATTCATAGTTACAAGGCTAATAGAACGAGTTTCATAATTGCTAAGTTGCCTGCATAATTAGCTGGGATAAGAGCAGACATGCGATTCTGAACCTACAATATGCTAAGCAATGCTAAGTACTATTAATAATGCCAAGACGTACAAACACGCAAGTTACTGCTAGGGATTCATAGAGGAAGGTGGGGGGGGGGGGGGGGGGAGGGTTATGCAGAGTCCAGATTAACTCTGAGCAGGTGGATCTTGAGTCAACGCAAAGACTCTCTCTGGTAAAGATCGTGGAGGGGGGGTCTGTCTCATGATAAACAGATCTTGGTGCAACCAGAGTCATGTGCAGACCCTCAAGTCTTTCTGTTCCCCAGACCTGGAGTACCTGATGCTTATGTGCCGACCATTCTGGCTACCGCGGGAGTTTACAGCAGTAACCGTGACTGCTGTGTACATTCCCCCTCAAGCCAACACGGACATAGCGCTGAAGGAACTTTATGGGGCTATCAGCAAACAGGAGTCGGCTCACCCTGAGGCTGCTTTCATTGTGGCGGGGGACTTCAATAAGGCGAACTTGAAGAAAGTTCTCCCGAAGTTCTACCAGCACATCACAAGCAACACATGGGGCGAGCGGATCCTCGACCACTGCTACACCCCCTTCCGGGACGCCTACAAGGCCCTCCACCGTTCAGCAAATCGGATCACCGCTCGATCCAACTACTCCCCGCCTACAGGCAGAGACTGAAGCAGCAACCAATCACTGTGAAGGAGGTCCAATGCTGGTCGGACCAATCGGAGTCTGTGCTGCAGGATTGTTTTGATGACGCGGATTGGAACATGTTTCGGGTCGCGTCGGACAATAACATCAGCGAGTACGCGTCCTCAGTCACCGGGTTCATCAAGAAATGCATAGATGACGTTGTTCCTACTAAGTCGGTTCGGATTTATCCCAACCAGAAACCATGGATTAATGCCGATGTTCGCGCCGCACTCCGCACGCGTAACGCCGCCTTTGACTCCGGGAATATGGTGGAATATACGAGAGCCACGTGAGGGGTGTGTGGAAGGGGCTGCAGACAATCACGGACTTCAGAGGGAGAACCAGCGGTGTAGAGAACTCCTCTACCTCCCTCCCAGGCGAGCTAAACACCTTCTTCGCTCGGTTCGACGTGAATGGCAGCCCGCCGAAGTCAGCGCTGCCTGAGGAGACCAGCCTGCTGAACATCTCAGAGGCTGACGTGCGCAGAGCCTTCAAGCGGGTGGACATCCGGAAGGCGGCGGGCCCAGACCACATTCGCGTCCTCAGAGCATGCGCAGACCAGTTGGCAGGAGTCTTCGCAGACATCTTCAACCTGTCCCTGTCCCAGGCTGTTGTTCCCGAGGTCTTCAAGATGTCCATCATCGTGCCTTTCCCTAAACACCCCAAGGTAACCTGCCTGAATGACTGGAGACCCGTAGCCCTCACCTCGATTGTCAGTAAATGCTTCGAGAGGCTGGTCAAGGACTTCATTTGTTCCATGTTGCCTGCCACGCTGGACCCATGGCAATTTGCGTACCGTCAAAACAGATCCACCGACGACGCCATTGCCATGGCACTTCACACCGCCCTCTCTCACCTGGAGGGGAAGAACTGTTGTGTGAGAATGCTGTTTGTGGACTTCAGCTCAGCGTTCAACACGATAGTTCCTGCCAAGCTCGACACCAAGCTCAGGAGTCTAGGCCTGCACCCAACCATGTGCAGCTGGATACTGGACTTCCAGTCGGGCCGCCGCCAGGTGGTGAGGACCACAGCACCACCTCAGAGCCACTGACCCTCAACACTGGAGCCCCCCAGGGATGCGTGTTGAGCCCTCTCCTCTACTACCTGTACACCCACGACTGCATGGCTATGCACAGCTCCAACGTCTTCATCAAGTTTGCTGATGACACGACAGTGTTGGGACTGATCACCGACGACGACGAGACAGCCTACAGGGAGGAGGTTGGATCACTGGCACAGTGGTGTCAAGAGAACAACCTCGCCCTCAACGTCAAGAAGACCAAGGAGCTGATCGCGGACTACAGGAAGCGGAAAGGAGAGCACGCCCCCATCTCCATCGACGGTGCTGCAGTAGAGAGGGTCAGCAGCTTCAAGTTCCTCGGCGTGCACATCTCCGAGGACCTCACATGGACCACGCACACCACACACGTGGTGAAAAAGGCCCAACAACGCCTGTATTTCCTCAGGCGACGTGCCCCCGCATCCACAGAACATTCTACTCTTGTACCATCGCGAGTGTTCTTACAGGATGCATCACCGTCTGTAGAGCACTACAGAGGGTGGTGCGGACGGCCCAGTACATCGTTGGAGGTGAGCTTCCCTCCCCAAACGGATTATTAAAGACAATAACCACCCCAGCCACGAACTGTACACACTTCTACCGTCAGGCAGGTGATACCGCAGTATCAAGTGCCGAGCAGACTCAGAGACAGCTTCCACAGTCAGGCCATCAGGCGGCTGAACAAGTTCGGCATCAATGTCTAAGTGCCAGTGCTAAGTGTTACTGCTGGAGCTAGTGCTGGTAGTAGTGCTAAGTGTTACTGCTAGTGCTGGTGTTACTGCCAGTGCTAGTGCTAGTGCTAGTGTTACTGCTAGTGCTGGTGCTAGTGCTGGTGTTAGTGCTAGTCCTGGTGCCAATTGCTGGTGCTAGTGTTGTGTTCACTGTCTGAGAAGGTATTCTGTGACATTCTGTGAATGTCAGCATATAACAATGTATATTTTAGTACATTGATTTATATGTGTACTGTTCACCTGGATATTTTGTTGTATATTCCATTTCATTTTATTTTATTCTTATTTTACACAGAATTTATATTTATAGTTCTATTTCTATTTTGCATAGTCCTACTTCTATTTTGTAGTTCTATTTCTATTTCGTATTCTATTATAATTACTGTCAGCTGTCGGGCGTTTTGCACAAAAGGTTTTTCACTCACTGCTTATACTCACGTGTAATTTGTGAAGTGACAATAAAATACTTGAAACTTGAAACTTGAAACTTGCAGAAGCTGGCGAGCAAATCTGCTCTCCTGACATTGGCCGGGAGCTCATTCTACCATTGTGGTACCAGAACAGAGAAGAATTCGAACTTGGAAGAGCGATGTTTGGCTGTTTTTAGTGAAGGTGGTACCATTCGTCTAGCCAGGGCCTGACTAATGAAGACCACTCACAGCCATGAAGGTCACTACCAGTGTCTTGAATCTAATGTGAGTGATTACCGGGAGACAGTGGAGGTCGCGGAAGAGGGGGATTACATTGGAGAATTTTGATAAGTTGAACACAAGGCACGCTGCTGCGTTCTTGATGCGTTGTAAGGGTTTGATTGCGGAGTCCAGCCAGGAGAGTGTTGCAATAGTCGAGATGTGTGATGAAGAGCGCTTGGGCCAGATCTTGCGGATGTTGTAGAGAGCAATTCTACAAGATCGGGCCAAAGAGGTAATGTTGGCATTGCAGGACAGCTGGTCATCCAGTACCATGCCAAGGTTCCTTGCAGTAGGTGCAGGGCAGACTTTGATGTTCTCAAAGGTGACGCGTAGGTCCATCTGAGGGCAGTCTTTCCTTGGGATGAAGAGAAGCTCACTCTTGTTTAGGTTCAGCTTCAGCTGGTTGGCAGTCGTCCATGTGCTGTCAGCCAGGCATTTAGAGATGTGTGTTGCGATTTGGGTGTCAGAGGGAGTGAAGGAAAGAAACACTGGGGTGTCATCTGCATAGCAGTGATAGGAGAAGCTGTGGGATGTGATTACAGGGCCTAGAGATCAAGTGTATAAGGAGAACAGAAGTGGTCCCTGTATTAAGCCTTGGGAGACTCCAGTGTCAATGGTGCAGGGTCTGGACAGGGAGGCATTCCATGTGACCTGATAGATGCAAACTGTCAGGTAGGAAGAGAACCAGGATAACGCAGTTCCAGCAATGCCAAGCTCTGTCAGGTTGGAGAGATTCACTGTGTCGAACGAGGCAGACAGGTCAAGAAGGATGAGCACAGATGAGAGGGACGAGCCTCTGACGTCACGGTGGGACTCTATTACTGCGAGCAGGGCCATCTCTGTGGAGGGCACGGCCTTGAAGGCTGACTGATGAGGGTCTAGCACAGGGGTGGGCAAACCTTTTGGCTCAAGGGCCACATTTGGTTTTTAAAACTGACAGACGGGCCGGGCCATGAGTAGATGAGGATCATAATGTCTAACTTGCGTTATGATGCCATATACTGTATATTGAAGTAGCCTAGTAATCGTATCAACATCTATAGGCTGCCACTATAAATCAAATGAAGTACAATTCAATAATATAACAATATTTATTGATCCAGGGGGATTATAAATAATATGTGCTCTAATAATAAATACGTTTTATTTTCTTTCTTCTCCTCATTAAAGAACCTTCCATAAACTAACAGCTGATCATTGTCAGACACATCAGTGGACTCATCTAAACACTCATCTATGCATGGTGCCTTATGAATGGCTTCATCCAGCTGAGCACATCCTGGCTTCATATTTCCCTTTTCTTTGTGGCTGATGATGCTGATCTTGGTATTTACTTGATTTCAGCACAACACTCTTTTTTGTTTCCCCTCAAATAAGGTTTCAGCTTCATCAGCACGTTGTTGGGGAGTGAATGAATGTGTTAAGATTCTGGTGGATCGATCATACTGGGCTCTCAGATCGGTTATTTTCTGCGCCCTCAGTTCGGATATGGACGGCTATGTTTGGTATGTTTGGTGAAAACACTTATGTTTTGTCTCGTAGTGGCTTCACATTGTCGCTTTTAATAATAGCCACAGTCTCGGGACAGATGAGACATACAGGTTTTGAACTGTCCGTGTGAAGAATAAACGTGTACACGTCTGTCCAATCTTCATTAAAGGCTCTGTTCTCTCTGATTATCTTTCTCTTTTTAAAGGCTCTGTTCTCTCTGTCTATCTTTCTCTTATTAAAGCCGCTATACTCCGACTGTTTCTGAATATAGGGTAAATGACAATGTGTTGGTCAGGGTGAAGACCAGTAATCGTAGTTTCACAGAGGCACTTTCTATTGCCAGGTTTAGTTGTGAAAAGAAACCTAAAGTTGCACAAATATATGGTTCAGTTCCGCATGCCTAATAGCCCCACTCTGACACAAGTCGTTTTCAGTGTCTGATGTGACCAGTGCCACAAGACTGGAGGAAAAGCAGCACCCAAAGTGGCGAACCCACATGCTAATTTCTTTCACACATGAGGAGGGACTGGAGTCTTTTGAATCATCAAACCTGAACATTTGTTTAGAACCGATTCCAGATGGCAGTTGCCAATTTGCTGCTATTGCTGACCAAATGGCCACCCTTGGAATATTCTGTTCTTTATGAACATTGAGAGAAGAAATGATGGTTGATCTAACATTTTATCCGTATCTAGTGGATGGGACGCCACTTTCTGAGTATGTAGAGGGGGCATGGGGGGATTATTTACAGAGGATGGCACAAAATGGCACATATAGTGACCACATTACTCTCCAAAGAACCTCTGAAATGTTCAATGTTCAGTTTATTGTTGTCAACTCTTTGGATGCAGCCTCTGTTATCTCACCATCAAGTATTTTTATTGTCACTTCACAGTTTTCCACAAGTATATGCAATAAGTGAAATCTTATGTGCAAAAACGGCCCGACAGCCGACAGTAGTTATAAAAGAATACAAATAGAAATAGAAATAGAATAGAAATTCTGTACAAAATAAAATAAAATAAAATAAAATAAAATATACACTACACAAAAAAATATCAAGGGGAGCAATACACATATAAATCAATGTAATAAAATATACATTGTTTTATGCTGACATTCACAGAATGTCACAGGATACCTTCTCAGACAGTCAACAACACTAGCACCAGCAATTAGCACCAGGGACTAGCACTAGCAGTAACACTAGCACTAGCAGTAACACTAGCACCAACACTTAGCACTACTACCAGCACCAGCAGTAACACTAGCACTTAGCATCAGGACCAGCACTAGCACTAGCAGTAACACCAGCACTAGCACCAACACTTAGCACTACTACCAGCACTAGCACCAGCAGTAACACTAGCACCTAGCACCAGGACTAGCACTAGTACTAGCACCAGCAGTAACACTAGCACTAGCACTTAGCACTACTACCAGCTCCAGCACAAGCAGTAACACTAGCACTAGCAGTAACAGTAACACCAGCACTATCACCAACACTCAGCACTACTACCAGCACTTGCACCAGCAGTAACACTAGCACTTAGCACCAGGACTAGCACCAGCACTAGCAGTAATACTTAGCACTAGCACTTAGCACTTTGCTCTTAACATTGATGCCGAACTTGTTCAGCAGCCTGATGGCCTGACTGTGGAAGCTGTCTCTGAGTCTGCTCGTGCGGCACTTGATACTGCGGTATCGCCTGCCTGACGGTAGAAGTGTGTACAGTTTGTGGCTGGGGTGGTTATTGTCTTTAATAATCCGTTTCGCCTTGGCCACGCACCGCCTGGTGTATATATCCAGGAGGGAGGGAAGCTCACCTCCAACAATGTACTGGGCCGTCCGCACCACCCTCTGTGGTGGTGCGGCCGGTGGTGTGTTCTACGCTTGAGTGCGGTGCAGTTCCTGTACCAGACAGTGATGCATCCAGTGAGAACACTCTCGATGGTACTGGAGTAGAATGTGTGTAGAATATGAGGATGCGGGGGCACATGTTGAATTTCCTCAGTCGCCTGAGGAAATACAGGCGTTGTTGGGCCTTTTTCACCACGTGTGTGGTGTACGTGGTCCATGGTGAGGTCCTCGGAGCGACTATTCGCAGAGTCAAAGGCGGTGTTACATGTGCGGAGTGCAGCACGAACATCGCCATTAATCCACGGTTTCTGGTTGGGAGAAATCCGAACCGACTTCGTAGGAACAACGTCATCTATGCATTTCTTGATGAACCCGGTGACTGAGGACGCGTACTCGCTGATGTTATTCTCCGACGCTACCCGGAACACGTCCCAGTCAGCGCGATCAAAACAATCCTGTAGCATAGACTCCGATTGGTCCGACCAGCATTGGACCTCCTTCACAGCGATTGGTTGCTGCTTCAGTCTCTGCCTGTAGGCGGGGAGTAGTTGGATCGAGCGGTGGTCCGATTTGCCGAACGGTGGGCGGAGGAGGGTCTTGTAGCCGTCCCAGAAGGGGGTGTAGCAGTGGTCCGAGGATCCGCTCGCCCCGTGTGTTGCTTGTTATGGGTTGGTAGAACTTCGGGAGAACTTTCTTCAAGTTAGCCTTATTGAAGTCCCCCGCCACAATGAAAGCAGCCTCAGGGTGTGCCGACTCCTGTTCGCTGATAGCCCCATAAAGCTCCTTCAACGTTATGTCCGTGTTGGCTTGAGGGGGAATGTAAACAGCAGTCACGTTTACTGCTGTAAACTCCCGAGGCAGCCAGAATGGTCGGCACATAAGCATCAGGTACTCCAGGTCCGGGAAACAGAAGACTTGAGGGTATGCACATGACTTTGGTTGCACCAACATGGCAGCCATCACGTACGGCGCCATCTTAGTCATCTAATCTGTTTGCTATTGTGAAAGCTTGCCTCTTTTTATTGGCCATATTGCAGAGGGACATGGGGAACAGTATGTATGTTTAGATGGTCAAATTTTTCCTTACATTCAGGCCATTCAGGAAGCAGAGAGACAAAGACTGTTGTTCAGAAAACCACCTACTGGAGTTGACTCCCAACCTGGCTCTCTGGCTGACCCTAAACCTGGCCATCTGGCTGACCCTGAACCTGGCCCTCTGTCGGACCCTGAAGATGAGTCTATGGCTGACCCTGAACCTGGCCCTCTGGCTGACCCTGAAGATGAGTCTATGGCTGATCCTAAACCTGGCCCTCTGGCTGACCCTGAATCTGGCCCTCTGGCTGACCTTGGAGATGTGTCTATGTGCTGACCCTGAACATGGCCCTCTGACTGACCCTGAAGATGAAGTCTATGTCTGACCCTGAACCTGGCCATCTGGCTGACCCTAAAGATGAGTCTCTGGCTGACCCTGAACTTGGCCCTCTGGATGACCCTGAAGATGAGTCTATGCCTGACCTGTACCTGGCCTCTGGCTGACCCTGAACCTGGCCCTCTGGCTGACCTGAAGAATCAGTCTATGGCTTATCCTGAACGTGGGCCCTCTGGCTGACCCTGAACCTGGCCCTCTGGCTGACCCTGAACTTGGCCCTCTGGCTGACCCTGAAGATGAGTCTATGACTGACCCTGAACCCGGCCCTCTGCTGAATGCAGCAGCGGCCTCAGCACATAAAAGTTATTTAGTAAGCACAAATGGATGCAAGCCTGGCTTCTGCTCAGTCACATGGCCTACGGTCTACAATCTACTGGAAGAATGAATGACCTTTTTTGTTGTTGTTATTTTTTTCCCACAACATCATGTGCAATACTCTCAAGTATTGCACATCATGTGCGATATTCTTAATATGTACAATACTACCTCTCAATATTACCTTGCAATATTACCTCTCATCATCATGTGCAATATCGTTAATGCCATGTGCAATACTTCTTCTCAATATTACCTTGCAATATTACCATGCTACATTATCTTTCATCACCATGTGCAATATCATATGCAACTAGTTCTCACCATTATTATTATTACCTTTCAATATTACCTTGTAATATTACCTTTCATCACCATGTGCAATATTCTTAGTGTCATGTACAATACTTCTACTCAATATTACCTTGCAATATGACCATGCTACATTATCTTTCATAATCATGTGCAATATTCTTAATATCATGTGTAATACTACTTCTCACCATTATTATTATTATTACCCTTGAATACTATTAGTAATATTACCTTTCATCATCATGCAATTTTCTTAATATCATGTGCATGTGCTCAATACCATTACCAACTTGTTTTGTTTCCTGAACATCTTACCTATATTTTTCCTTAGGCTTTTTCACTGTAAATTACTAAATGTATTATTTTATTATTCTATTGTTTATTATTCTGTTGTTTATTATTCTATTGCTATGTTTATGTTGTTGATATTTTGAGCAACCTCTGGCACAAGAATTTCCTTCGGGATTAATAAAGTTGTATCTTATCTTATCTTATAAGTATAATTGTCTGTTTTTCAAACATGTGGCTCCCACTTCATCTGGGACTCAAATGGCTAAGGAGTAGACTTTAGCCTAGAGGGCAGAAGATAAGTCTCTGGCAAGACCCTGGATGAACTTCTTGCAGGAGAACTCGCAAAGATTAAAGCAGCTACTCATACTGCCACCTCAGCTGAGATACCTGATAGAGCCACCCCACTAGTTGGAGAGTGTCCAAGCTCATCCACCTCACATGAACTAAATAGCCCCCCCAGCATAGGGATCAATGAAGTCAACCCACCTGAGATACAGCGAGTAATCGTGGAGCACGTTGTAAGGAATATGGAGGTTTTCTCTCAAGGTCACACAGCCACTAGACTCCGATCCTTCTCTGGAAAGTGCCCACACGCCGGAAATGAAGTGGACTATGACACTTGGCGATCAAATGTTGAGTTCATCCTCAAGGATCCAGCCATATCTGACCTACACCGGTCAAGGAAAATACTTGAAAGCCTCTCTAGTCGCGCACTTAGGCCCGCGGACTTCCCCTGCAGCCTACTTGCAGCTGTTGGACTCCGCGTTTGGCACAGTTGATGATGGTGAGGAGCTTTTCGCTAAGTTCATGAACACCCTGCAGGACGCAGGTGAGAGGCCCTCCTACTATCTGAACCGGTTGCAGGTGATTCTGGGCAAGGCTGTAAGGAAAGGTGGCATGGCTACCATGGAACAAGACCGACACTTGCTGAGACAGTTTTGTAGAGGCTGTTGGGATAGCGCCATGCTAACTGACCTCCAGCTGGAGAGGAGAAGAGATAATCCGCCTTCTTTTGCGGAGCTGCTGTTACTGCGCACAGAGGAAGATAGGCAGGCTGTGAAAGCAACTCGCATGAGACAGCACCTTGGTGCCCCCAAGCAAAGAGTAGCAGCACATTTTCAACAAGCCTGCGCCTGGGCAGATGAAGAACAGAGCATGTCGTCACAGAAGACTACTCCCACTGTTGATACACTGTGTGACACGCAGAACTTGAAGAAACAAGTGGCTGGCCTGCAAAGTCAAATGGCAGACCTGAGATCACAGAACCACCAGACACCAAGATCATACCAGAATGGTTCACCCCAACTCGACCCTGAGATACAGAACCTAAAAAGACAAGTAGCAGAGTTGCAGAGTCAGTTGTCAGCCATGATGGCACAAACTAGTTCTCTCCCGTCCTCGCTTGTCAAGACTGAAGCCAAGACTGTGAGCCGACGGACAGGTGATTCCTCACGCCCTGCTACTACTAGAACCCAGCATGACAAGCCAAGACCCTGGTACTGCTTCCGATGTGGTGAGGACGGGCATGTCGCACCGACTTTAGATGGAGCTCAGAACCCTGCTCTGGTTGCAGCAAAGAAAAACCAGCTACACGAGCGACAACGTCTGTGGGAAGCCCAGAACAGTCCTTCAAGCCCGGAGCTGTTAAACAAGAACCAGCTTCAGTCACAGGACTGACGGGAGCTGGAGAAAATAGAAGACATCCCATGAGCAAGAAACAAGTTAATTTAAAGCAGGCATCGTCTGACGGTGGAAGAAACCTACCAAGGGGGCTAGTAGGCACCAAGTGCACTGCTGAAGTCCTCATAGCAGGAGAAGATTGCAGCTGTCTACGAGACACAGGGTCGCAAGTGACCACTGTCTCCCAGTCGTTCTATGAACAGAAGTTATCCTCACAGACCCTCCATTCGTTAGACAATCTGCTGGAAGTCGAAGGCGCTAATGGACAGCCAGTCCCTTACCTACATCGAAATCAATATAACATTCCTGAAGAGCTTCCTGGATGTAGACATCGATGTGCCCACCTTAGCCATTGTGGTCCCCGACTGTCTTGCCATGGCCCTGTCGCCAGTGTTAGTTGGCACTAACACATTAGATGTATTGTACGAGAAATACAGTGAGACTGACACCACTCGCCATCAGCCTTCTCCATACGGCTATCGAGCAGTGCTGAAAACCCTTGCACTTATACTGAAACAGAGAACCGACGGCAATCTGGGATGGGTGAGGCTGCATGGTAAATCCCCTGAAGTCATCCCGGCGGGTCAGAAGGTTGTGATGGACAGAGTGGTTAACGTGCGCAGCGTGCACACTGAGAAGGGGGCAGTGATGGAGCCGCCATCCTCCTATTCCCTCCCGGGTGGCGTACTGATCACCTGCTGTCTACTCACCCTTCCAACCCGAGCACCCTACCGATTCCCTGTGGTGCTATCCAACGAGACACAGCATGATATATCGATACCACCAAGAAGTGTTATAGCAGAGCTCAATGCCCTACAGCATGTACTTCCTGGAATAGGAGAGACCCAGATGGCAGATCCTTCAACCAACCGGCCGAACCCAGCACAAGTCTCTATGCCTACCTTAAACTTTGCAGACTCCCTGATACCTGCAGAATGGAAGGAAAGTGTAGAGAAGAAGTTACAAGCCATGCCAGGTGTGTTCTCACAGCACGACTTGGACTTTGGAAAGATCGACAAAGTGAAACACCACATCAATCTTAATGACAAGACCCCCTTTAAGCAAAGAGCTTCTCATCCCCTATTGTTGTAGTTCGGAAGAAGAATGGCGACATAAGGCTCTGTATCGACTACAGGAAGTTAAATGTTCAGAAGGTGAAGGATGCTTATGCCTTGCCGAATCTGGAAGAGACCTTCACAGCATTGCATGGATCTCAATGGTTCTCTGTATTGGATCTCAAGTCGGGATACTACCAGATAGAGATGGAGGAGGCAGACAAACCTAACACTGCTTTTGTGTGCCCCTTGGGATTCTGGGAGTTCCAGCGCATGCCACAAGGAATCACAAATGCGCCAAGCACCTTTCAGAGACTCATGGAAAGGTGCATGGGCACCATGAATCTGAAGGAGGTTATTGTTTTCTTAGATGACATCATCATATTCTCAGAAACTTTAGAGGAGCATGAGGAGAGGCTGCTGTGAGTCCTCGATCGCCTCAGGGAGTACGGCTTGAAGTTATCAGTGGACAAGTGCAAGTTCTTCCAAACATCTGTGAAATACTTGGGACACATCGTATCCAGAAACGGTGTTGAAACAGATTCCGAAAAGATCAGAGCTCTAAAGACCTGGCCAAGACCGAAAAACCTGAAGGAGCTGAGGTCCTTCTTAGGCTTCTCTGGATACTACCGGAGGTTTGTTCAGGAATACTCCAAGATTGTCAAGCCCTTAACCGACTTAACTGTTGGTTACCCACCACTACGAAAGACCAAGAGACCGAAAGTGAAGAGAGAGAAATATTATGACCCGAGAGAGCCCTTCAGCAACCGCTGGACTCAGGCATGTCAGGATGCATTTGATGCCGTCATTAACAAGCTCACCACTGCCCCAGTATTGGGTTTCGCTAACCCCAAACTGCCGTATACCTTGCACACCGACGCAAGTACCACTGGACTGGGAGCTGCACTCTATCAAGAGCAGGAGGGGCAGATGCGACCTATCGCATTCGCCAGCAGAGGGCTGGCGCACAGTGAAGCTCGCTATCCTGCACATAAGTTTGAGTTCCTAACCCTCAAGTGGAGCGTAACAGAAAAATCCAGTGATTATCTGTATGGGAGCCAGTTTACAGTTGTTACTGACAGCAACCCATTAACGTACATACTCACCTCAGCAAAGTTGGATGCTACCAGCTACCGATGGCTGTCTGATCTCTCTATGTTCTCGTTCACACTCCAGTATCGCGCAGGGAAAAAAAACCTAGACGCGGATGGTCTATCGAGGCGCCCCATGGGGACCTGATGAATGACCTCACGTCGCAAAAGGAACGTGAACGGATTCGCCAATTCACCCTGCGTCATTCTCTTGAGGATGAGGAACTCACCCTTGTGTTTGTGGATGTCATCAAACCACACCATGAGAGAGGGTACCAGGAGATTTACTGACAACCTCTCATCTGAGCCTCAAGCTGAACACATGTCTAGAGAAAAAACAGTAGTTGACTCAGTGGCCGAATCCACAGTAGGCACAGACAGGACAAATGATCCTGGAGCTGAGGCTATCGAACTTGAAAGAGAAACCCCACTGGAAACGGAAACTGAAAGAGTAAACTCACCTGAACCGGAACCGGAACCGGAACCTGGAAAAGAACTCCACCTGGAACAGAACAGGGACACTCACCTGGGAGACTTCCCGAACTTCCAGAGGATACTCCAAACATCCTGGATGAAACCCTTCCAGTGTTCCTTGACATGTCTGACAGTGGTGAAGACCTTCAAGAGACACAGACTGAGGTTCCTAAGACAAGAGCCACAGAAGATGAAATTGGAAGGGATACCTCACATAGACAGTCCACTAGACACAGAACCTCCCCAGATAGATTGCATTACATGCAATTAGGGAACCCCCTCGTGTCCATAGTGCAGTCACTATTTCAAGGCTTAAGTTTAGCTTTAGCAGACATACTACAAGACAATGAGAAGTTTCATACCGGTGTAACCAGACGGCAGTGTAGGTGTAACGGGATGTACACACCTTGAGAGTGTGTAACCCAGGGTCACTAAAGATCTGTTTATTAGGAATGTAATATAGTAATAAACTAAAGATCTGTTTATTAGGAATATAATATACTAAATATATAATTATTGAGGAAAGTTTAGCCAAGTTATTATTGAGGAAAGTTTAGCAAGAGGCGGTTGCCCCGCCTCTTGCATTCCCTGTAATGTGATACTGTCCACGCGGGGTTCTTCTTCTCTCTCACGTGCCACTGATTAGACTGGTCGTGTACAAGAGAATCGGCTAGTAGCCAAAAAGAGAGCTTTATAGCTTAAAAGAGCTGTTTATGAGACAGATAAGTGAGAGAGATTACTTTGAATTCACAGGATGTTATGAAGTTTTGTCAACAAACTTACCAGAGCTATAAACTAGAGCTAGCTGCGTTGCTACTAGCTAGCATCCACCTCGCGCGCAGTCACAGTACAGTGACAGTATTTGGTTGCTAGAAGGTTCATACCTTTGGGAAAAAAAGGAGAAAACATCTCAACAGTATTCAGCGAACTCGGGAGACCCGTGGATGTCAAGATCTCACGGTGTGAATGAAAGAGGATTCTTGGCCAGGTCTTTTTTTTGTGTAGTCTGGAGACTGGAGTGGCGAGCCAACCCTAGAATCGAAGTGAGAGGAAGAAAGAGAGCTTGGGTATCCCTTCTCTACTAAGTGGTAGGACAATAACGTTCACTTTTGCCCCACAAGTTGGAACACAGAGTTTCAACCAATCGGAAGGACCCTGGTTTCCATTCGGAGTGCCCATGGATACAGAACTGTCTGAGTTGAACTGATATAGTCACAACCGGACTGAATTGCTGAAGTCATTCATTGAATTTAATCTGATCCGCAGAGTTGTTTCAGAATTGATATGCACAGGCATTGAAATTATTTGTTGATTGCATTTGAATGTTTACTGTTGACGTTTGAGTTAAGTTTCCTTTACTGTAAAGTATGGGTGGTAATTCATTCATTTGATTGAACTGAGTAGTTGTGTTAAGAGCCAGTTAAAAGAATCGCCTGTTGGGAATAATATAGTTCGTACATAATAACAAAATAGGATACAGTAATTGCTAAGATATTTGATAAGAACCTGCTTAATGCAACAGTGAATTTAAAACTAGTGATTCAAATAGCAAACAAAAATAGGAGACGATAAATAGGATAAATAGTACTTACCTGACAGGTGATCTACTAGTGAGACTTAAAAGAAAAAGGGAAAGGAAAAGCATTGGGTTTTGTTTATTGGGTTTATTTTTCGCTCTAGATGTTTATTTTGGCTCTAGATGTTTGATGATTGTTCTAAAATGACAATACACATGTTATGCTTACCTTTCAAAAGAATCCACTGTGTCTTCTGTCACCATTGCCGCCGATGCCCTCTTTCTCCTGAGCGACCTAGAACTTCTGAGACGCTGGCCCACACTATTGATATGTTTGGTGATAATTGATATACAGTATCTACGTATCTGTTCAGAGTGCTACACTATGTCACAGGAAGAATCTCAATCATATATGATGCCCCTGGAGCCGCACACACACACACACACACACACACACACACACACACACACACACACACACACACACACATACACACACACACAGAGAAACAAGTCAGCACCTGTGTGGACACAGTGTCACACCCTCAACTCCAGTGTCCATGTGTGTAATGGCCTGAGAAAGGCGCAGCAATGAGAGGTAATACGCAAATATAGAAAAAGTCTAGAGATGAAAACACAAAAACAGACTGGAACAAGGGGGCCACTTTGGCCCCAGGCCAGGAATGGCCCTTGACACAAAACATTTTGCATCAATATTGTACATTCCCTTCCAGCATGCTTTATATAATACTACTACTAATAATAAGTCCTCTGAATATTACAGCTGTAAGCAAACAGCTAAGCAAATAGAGTAGACATGTGCCCTGAGAAGCATATGAACCTTTTCCTGGCTATTTATGGATTTATAGCTGTTGACTGCTCACGATTTCTCTGTGCACACACCCCCCCCCCCCCCCCCACACACACACACACACACACACACATTGTACAAACTGGTGTTTTTAATCTTCCCTGCTTTCATTCACAATTATTCATAGCAAATTGAGGGTACAAATATCATGAACCCATACGAGGCCCATCCGAACCCAAGTGTGTGTGTATGCATGTGTTTGTGCATGTGTTAGCGCACGTATGTATGCATCCAAGTATCAGTGCATCAATGTGTGTCTTCAACAAACCACCAAGCGTGACACAGGGGGCCTCTATTTCACTGACCAAAAATGCGGACAAGAGGAAACAGGATGTGACATCATTACACAATGATTAATTGTGCAGTCAGGCCCCAGCATTGTATAGGGTCGCCCAGTCAGAACCTTTGACCGATAAACACACATTGTTTGCCACAGGGCTTGCATGCTGAAGGAACATCAAGCAGGGTACACCATCACCAGGGTGGGCCCAGGGCAATGGAGGAGCCCACATCTGTTTTGTCAAACTCCTGCACCCAATGCTGCAGTCAGCTCATAGGTCCAAACCAAAATGATGAACCGGCAAAACGACTGAAGACCAATTCCCAGGTCGCTTCTAAAACAACACGTGCCATGCTTACGGACCAAATGACCTATGAGTAGTTCTACGGCTGAATGAAAGTCGTGTCTGGATCTACATAGACTGGGATTTCAGCCATAAAAGGTTGAAACGGGGTTATAGGTTTTGGCACCCTTCGTAGCCATCATCTGTGGATGGTCTTGACGGCAGCTTAAATGTGCCATCATATTGTTGTATAATGAAGATCATTAAATTGGTTTCCAGCTGCCTGCCTGTAGGAATGGTTGCCTAAAGTTAATACCAACCTTTCTACACTTTGACTGCATGGTTACTCTACTTCTCTCCTAGTGGCTGCATTCCTGATTGTTCCACATTGTTTCACTTATGTGAACCTGCGTAAAGGTCAATATTTCCGATACAATATTAAAATAGTCAAGATCCCTTAACGCCTATGTCACAGGAAGAATCTCAATCATATATGATGCCCCTGGAGCCGCACACACACACACACACACACACACACACACACACACACACACACACACACACACACACACACACTGTACTGTGTTTTTAATCTTTCCTGCTTTCATTCACAATTATTCACAGTAAGTTGAGGGTACAAATATCATTAACCCAAGGGTGTGTGTGCACATGTGCTTGTCTTTGCATTTGAAGACCAATTCCCAGGTCGCTTCTCATGCCACACTTACAGACCGAACGACCTATGAGTAGTTCTACGTCTCTCGAACAGCTGATACTGTTTTCTTTTGTATCTTTATGTATAGTGTGCTATTTCAAGATAAATATATGTATTTTTTTTTTTTGTTTATTCTACTTTTGACTATGCTTCCTACGTACTGTCGCCTGCCAGGTTACAATAGTTTCACTGTACAGAATGGCCCTGTGTGGTGATTTACATGTGACAAATAAAACACTTTGGCATTGACTTCCGGCCATTATTTACCTACTATTAACTCGGTAAACATACTTGGTTACATAGGAATCTTCAGCTGTTGTGTATTCCCATACATATTTGATCATATCCAAAATTACAATGTGATTAACAGAAATGGACACATCTTATGAATAACTTTTCGCTTAATGGTCACCAAATTACGTGAGGCCGCTTTCAAACCCTAACCCCAGAGTGTGTAAGTCGTTGTTGTTGCATGCCACATTCATATAAATATAAGACGGAATGAGTGAAAGACGTCACATATATGTAAATTATAGGTTCAAAATCTGTGTTGTTGGGATTCACATGTAATTGGCAAAGTCCTGAAGTAGATGTTAAGGCATTATATGTGGCCTGTCTTTGTGCCATATAAAAATTACATATAAAAATCTGACCTGTCCAAAACAGTTGAGTTTGTTTTGGTAGCCCATTGTGTTGCCGAGATATGATGCTTGTGACAGCAGGTGAGTGTGGTACTGTGGCAGGGTGAGAGGCACAACACGTCATTGTTTGGGTAGCAGGCCCGGAAATGGCTGGGCAGTCAGAAGTAGCGGAGAGGAGCAGGCGGACAGATAGTCAGGGACAGGCAGATGATCAGGATACCAGGAAACGTCGCCATAGCAGAGATAAACCAAACAGCCTCAGGTACGGGCAAACAGGAATCAGGAAAGGCAGAGGAAAGGAGCACATCACAAATGACAGCATGACAGAGAGGGCCACTAAAGACGCACACATCGCCTGTTCACAAAAACATTTTTGCAGTCCACCGGCCCACTGGGACTTGTCCTGGTATGCCCGATGGCCAGTACACCACTGGTAAAGGGTATTAACACAATGCTTGGGAAAGATAAGTTAACGCAGATTTGTGTAATAACGTGTAAAAAATAAATAATGTGCAATAACAGGCACCTCTGCCTTAAGAGTTCCAATTCAATATATGTAAATGATAAGATGTGCACCGGAGCCTATCGTTGGTATACATGTAATTCCACAAATAATTCAATGATTTTATCTGAAACGTGTTGGGAATTCTGATATAAATACAGTCTAGAGTATTTATACGTTCATACAGTGTATGCATAGCAAATGGAAGGAAGGAACAAACATTCACTACATTGTGTGTATGACTCTGAGACCCAGGGCCAGCCCAAGGCTTTTGATGGCCCTAAAACAAGATTTGTTTGTGCCCTGAAACACGGCCAGTGCAACCACCAAATAAAACACACTGGTCATAACTGAATGAATGAACAAGTGAATATGCATTAAAATAATCTTTATGAATGTTTATGACCATTGTCATTAACTGTCATTTGGTCAATAATGTCATTGTAATGCAATGTTTTGTTGTCCCTGATTGTCCGCAGGGCTGGACTGGCTGTCTGGCAGACCGGGCACTTTACAGGTGGGCCAACGTGCCTTTTGGGCCATAATAAAAGAGGTATATTGGCCATTGTTTTTTTCCTTAATTGACACTGGGCTGGTCCAATCACATCTTTAAACACCTCACACTTTGGGCTCAGTGACGGCTTTAAAAAACTAATTCTGACCGTCACCGGCCCATAAAAAAGGTAGATCGGCTTAGTTGACATTGGGCTGGTCCAATCACATCTTTAAACACCTCCCCCTTTGGGCTCAGTGCCGTCTTCATTAAACAGTGCATCTAAGTCAAAAATGGATAAGTCAAAAGAAATTGCAGGCCAGAAAGAGACAGGCCCTTCAGGTAGATGTAAATGTGTTGGCACCCGTGGCTGATGATCGTGGCGCCAGGATGTCCAGTGAGGAGGAAGATGAAAGGGAAAGAGATGGTAGGGCGAAAGTGGAGTGTACAACTTAAGGTAAGCAGAAGTTACATACATGTCATAAGAGATGATGATTAGCTTTTAGGGGTGTGTGTACCAAACGGATGCAGCGTTCTTTTAACCAATGCAAATAGTTGCGTGTGTGTGTATGTGTGTGGAAGCAATGGTCAAAGGTCAGAGTTTCCTCCCGGATCCGTTTATTAAGTAGCACATTAAGAATTATATGTCATAAGAACACACAGTACATACAGTATATATTCAGGGGAACCTAAAGATGGGTAGTGTGTGTGATTGTGGTGGGCCGGTCTGGGCCAAATGCCAGGGAATATTTTTTCGTCCCAGTCCAGCCCTGATTGTCCCTGAATATTTTGTGGAATCCATCTTGCCTGTCAATCCCAGGTGTGTAAAATGCAACACTTCTGAATGGCGGGGAAACATGGGGAGGGAGCAGAGAGGAAGGGGAAATGTTTTCTTGGGTGTTGTATTTCAGCTCTCTTCTGCTCACTCACGTTACAACTTTACAAATCTTTGAGTGATTGTTGTTCCATCTCACTTTTGACCGGCCTGTTGCCAAAGATGTTTGTGCTCATAACATCAAATAATCAATAACATGATGTCATTAAATGGCATTCAAATGAAGTGTCATTTAACAAATGAAAAATCTAATGAAATAAATGTTATTGTGTTTCATACAGATATGTGTGCAGCACTTTTACTCATCTTTCTCTCTCACTCTCTCTCTCTCTCCCACACACGGACACACAAAAACAGTCAGACATAGAGAACTGTTTGAATAGCAGGAAGGGAGTGTAGTAGTTAATAATGGATTCTACAGATGTAAAGTGATGGTGTGAACTAATCTGAGTACCACACACTGCAGCTCCAGGGAGCAGGAGTAAACGACCCCACAGGCGAGGGTCGCGAGGAGGCCTACTAGTTAGATCAAGCCGAAGTATGGATGTAAAAAAGCCCTATCTAGCAGGCAACTTCAACCACTGCAATTTAAAGAAGGTAATGCCAAAATATTATCAACTCATCTCCTCCGACAAGAAATGGAAGGACTCTTGACCACTGCTACATCCCAGTAAGCATTCCATTGTACTTGAATGTCTTGAATCTTAACACTAATCATTTAATGTAACGTAACTAATTACTGTACCAGGACACATGGTCCTAACCTGAGCCATGTTAGGACCAGAGCCAGCCCTTGCACAGAGATGATTATTTCAGAGATGATTATTTCCTTGTACAAGGTCTGGGATTCGTCCTTGCGTTGGCGTCAGCCAACAGCATAATCCATCCGAATCGCCAGTCGTGATGGCGATCAGGGACCCGGGTGGGGGGTGCGCTGCATTAGCCAGAGCACCTTAGTATCTACAAACATCTTGTCCCTCTAGTGCAGACCAATCGACAGCAGGTTTGGTGGCCTAAAAGTTCACCATGCCGAGGAAATCCTGCAGGGATTTGACCATGACCGTGAGCGGGTGAGTCCACCTTCGATGGACGGCGGACCGCCCCAACTTTGGTGACACGATTTCCAAGGAAGTCAATGGTGGTCAGCTCGGCCCGGCTGGGGCGCTGTTGCTACGGTGGCGACCATCATGTGGTGGTAGCAGTGGAGGAACAGCATGGGCAGCAGTGTGGCAGCGAAGTGTTGTTGACCGGCCAGGAAAATGATTGGTATGAGCGTCCTTGGCTAGAGACAGAGCAGCCTGTACCTGAGGATGCAACTGTCACAGGAACAGGTGGACAAAGAGGTCAGGTGTCCTCCCAGTACATATACACATAGTCCACACTGCAGATGAGTTGTAAACTTGTGATCAGTTTTATAGCGCTGATTCATGGATTTTTAATAGAATTTTCATTGGAAGGCTAAAGGCTAACTGCTTCTAGGCTAAAGGCTAACCCTAGCCGACCAGCGCTCACATCAGTCCTATTAGCCAACGTTTGTTCCCTAGACGACAAACTGGACTAACTAACTAACCACCCAGTCTGAAACGAGGGATTGCTGCATTCTTAATTTACAGGGGCGAACATTGTTCCGTGCGGATAGGAATCCTGCGACCTCCGGTAAGACCTACGGTGGGAGGCTGTGTGTTTACATAAACAATGACTGGTGTGTAAACGCTACGGTAGTCGCAGCCCACTGCAGTTAAGAGTCTAGTGGTGAAATCCATGTCATGAGGTGTTGGCAGACAATCCAACACCCCTGTCTGCCATGGCTATTGCCTAACTTACAACGTTACACCTTGAGTTGCTCTGGTGTACATGGTCACTGTTGATCATTGAGCATGATTAATCTGCATTAATTTATTTAACACATTCTTTTAACAGCCCTAATAATAATATATTTTATCCCCCTCATCCACAAACTGCCATTCACTATGTTTTACACATGATTAACAAGTAATTAGAATTGAATGGACGGAGCATTACCTGATGCTTTATGAGGCTGAGGGTTAAATCCTTCATCTTTTTCACCATCACAATTCGTCTCGAAAATGCTGCATATTCGCCTCGTAAACAGCATGAACTTTGTAAATAGTTGAAGCGATTTTATATCTTCTTGTCTCCTTTCTGTGACAAACAGCCAGTTAAATAGCGGCGTCGCTGTGACACGGAGGGGGTACTATAGGGGTACTAGATGTGTAGTGGAAAAGGAGTAGGTGTAAAGCGAGTCGAGTCGATGTGAGTCGAGTCAAGCCGGTACTATGCTGTGGAAAAGAGGCATAGTGCTGAACTGTATTGGTGTCAGCATGCCCCGCTGAAGAGGGGGGTGGGGTGGTCAGTGTTAGCCATGGCATAATTGCATAAGCAATTGAAACCGCTGGAGAACAGGGCTGTCTTGACAGGGTGCAAAGGGTGCTGTGCTGCTTGATCCTTGTGGTGTTTTGACCAAAGCATGTAACAGACATTTCATTAAAACCTCAAGGAACTGTCAAATGGTGGAAAAGGGCATAATATGGGTCCTTTAATGTTGTTATTAGCTGTAAAAGTACATTTGTAAGTGTATTAGCTCGCTAATATGTTAGAAGAAGCATGAACATCAATGTTTTTCTGACTTTGTAGCCAGAACACACATAGGTCTAAGATAGCACATTTCCCACTTCTGAATTCCCATGTTCGACCATAAAAAGAAGTTCCATAACTGCACTAATTTCAGTCGGCTACCTCTTGTACTGGGACCCGTAATTAGTGTTATGAGTAACACCGGTTGTCCTGTGATGATACTGTGAATCGACTGCTGCATGCAGGAGTGAGGTACCCTGGAAATCCAGAGTTCTCGCGAGAGCACAATTAGAATTTGCTCAGCGAGTACTCTGGTAACGAGTAACATGCTCATTAGCTATTCCTGTTGTTCCGAACATAAACCAATCACATCGGTGTATCTGATATAGGCGGGCCAGAGGCGGGCTAAACAGATGACGTCAGCGCTGCGACGGAATCAGTCCGGAATCAGTCAGTAAACATTGCAAGATGGCTATCGAAAATGTTGACTGAGTATCTGTACAAACTAGGGATGCACCGATACCACTTTTTTTCAGACCGAGTACAAGTACTTACATTTGGGTACTTGCCGATACCGAATACCGATACGAGTACTTAATAAAACCATTACAGTTCTAATGACTTTGAAAACATGTTATTTTTTGTCTGGGGGGGGAGGTGCTCCGTTAATTTGCGGTTCTGATGGGGGGGGGGGGGGGTGCTCCGTTAATTCGCGGTTCTGATGGGGGGGGGTGCTCCGTTAATTTGCTCAGCTTTCTAGATGTGGGTCTGGATTTCCAGGCTAGGAGTGAGGCTGCCACCAATCAAATCAAACAATCAAGGAGAGAACAGACAGAGGTCTGGAGATAGAGACAAGAACTGTGAATAATTTCGACCATTCCAAAGAACTTTGCTTCACGGCTTATTGCGAAAGACCTCCTTGACAGACTGCCGGAAACTAATAACAGATGAACAAATTTGGACCAGATTTTGAAGACCTGGCATGTACTTCCCAGGTCTCTCAGGAGATTAGAACCCCTGGGACAGGAAGACTCGAAAGAACAAAAAACAAGCCACTCATCGAACTTTATTACAAAGAGCAGAGATATTTACATCAGTAGATACTTATATCCTACACCAAATATCTCTATATACAATGTTTACAGATACATACAATGTGATTCAGACAAATCAATAATTTGGTTTACCATGTAAAAATGTGCTAATATGTGATAACACCCACACCAGTATACTTTTATAGGTTCATGATTGTCCTTGAAATGATCAATGGGCTGCACCAGAAGATACACATGTTTGACACGAACATGAACCTTGACCGTGGAAATCGAAAATTGCTTGCTCTTTTATTTGCTTTTTGCTTTTCTTGATGCCTGTCTCCGGGTACTAGCCTGTTTCATGTTCTGCAGACACACGCACGCACACACACACACACACACACACACACTGGACAAACACTTTTTGTTGAACTTGGGTCAGTGAAAAACTTTTTAAGAATTCAGAAATAATAGGATAAAAACCGACTCCATTGTTGACCAAGCAAATGTTTGCTTGGTCTGCCAACCCAAGTAGCATGTACGTATGTATTTGTACTGTAAATGCTAGTAATATTGACATCCTTCATGTCGGTATCTAATAAGTTATTAATAATATACGTATATATCTATATATATGTATTATTATTCCCAAACATCCTTCATACTTTATGCTAGAACAATAATTCAACTTTATATACCTTACTATATCTTACTATTACACTAACATATTGTAAACTCTATTGTTCTTTGTTCTAGAATTGAGTCAGAGTGTACAAAATATAAACAATAAAAATATATAAACTATCACTACTCCCACAATATTTAGACCCCATAGATTATAGGACACCATCTGATGACATCAACTCCTCCTGGCCAAGGCTGCATTCACCAAAGGTGAATGAAGGAGAAGCATCTTCACTGATGGAATTAATCTCATACATTAAAATGGTGAGCTCCTCGCAATGATTGATGAGTTTTCGAAGCAGAGGTGTTTTAAAGAGACAATGTTCTCTACATACACACATATTGAAATCTAACAATCAGTTTAGAACTAAACAGCTGTTCACAAAAATAACACAATTCTCCCACAAGATTATGAATTAACTCTTCCCAAACTTTCCTACTCAACTCCTCCTTCATACATTATATAAGAACCACCATATAACCCCCTAGCAACGGACAGGTACACTCTAGCAACCACCCAGAATACCATATAACCCCCTAGCAACCGACAGGTACACTCTAGCAACCACCCAGAATACCATATAACCCCCTAGCAACCGACAGGTACACTCTAGCAACCACCCAGAACACCATAGCAAAAGCGTCCAACACAAAAACAAACAAAGGCAGTTGCTATAACCTAGCAGGCACCTTAATACTATAGCACTACTTCATGCCACGCTACTGTACATTTCCATACTAGGTACAAAAAGCTTCTGCACACCACAATTTCTTCAGAAATTTGACTTTTTCCAGTTTTACAACACAAAATTGAAACAATAGAAACTATTGATCACAGTGTAATTTCATGAAAAATGTCAAATAAACAAAGAGGTTGAAAAAAAGAAATTTTAATAAATTATTGAATCAATATCTGACATAAGAATAATACGGCAATTAAAACAAAAAAGATCAAACTTAAGAGTATTAACAAGTGTAAAACCTGCTGACTTGTTCTGTCAGTCCTCGTTGTTGTAGCTCGTGGTCTCTGAGGTGGCTCTCCCATTGAAAATGTATATAACTAAGCTTAATCAGCACAAAATCCAACAAAGGTTCTTCCCCAAACACCACATCCACCAGACACACACACACACACACATTGACTTCGGACCAACTGTCAAAATAAACAAAAATGTACTTTATGTACTTTTTCATTTTCTTTCATGTTTGGATTGTGTTTATGTGCTATGTGTGTGGGGGGGGCGGGGCCTGGGTTGTGATTGACGAAGCACATTGTGTGTGGGGGGGGTGGGGGTGTGGTTGGGTGTGATTGACTAAGCACATTGTGTGTGGGGGGGGTGGGGGTGGGGTTGGGTGTGATTGGCTAAGCACATTGTGTGGTTTGTTATTGAGCTGTAAAAGGTGTATGAGGGGAGGCAGGGGTGGGGGTGGCTGGGGATGGTCAGTCCAGCCGTCTCCAGTGGGAGGGCACACAGCGACACACCTCCTCGCTGAAGGAGAAACCTGTCTCACACCGCCGCCTCCGGGCCTCGCATGGTGGCCGCTGGCAGCTGGGAGGCGAGGAAACATGTGTTAACATGCAAAGGTAATGATGACACAATCCACATGAGAAGGAACATTTTCATCCACAAAATATATAGTATTAAATGCAATTACATTGCATAGGTGGTAAACAGGGATGAAGCTACAATTAAAGAGAAAAAAAAGAACACCTTAAAAATGACAAAATAGGATCTCAACAATCTACTCTGTATGGCAGAAATGGCAGTTTCTGACTGGCTCTTACTGCCATTGACTAGAGTTTAAAATAAAATTGTGTCTGCTGTAGTAATTGGCTGCCCTCAGGAAAATGAGGGCACACACAGATCAACATCCTAGAGAGATTCGTACTGCTCTTCTACACTCGTAAATCACTCTTGAACGGGGTCACAGAGGGTCACGGCTGGGTGTGTGTGTGTGTGTGTGTGTGTGTGTGTGTGTGTGTGTGTGTGTGTGTGTGTGTGTGTGTGTGTGTGCGTGTGTGGGGGTGGATCTGTGTTTGTTTTCTCCTCTGCTAAGACAGGGGAAATGGTTAAGTGATGGCAGGTACAAGACATTAACATACTGGGGTCTTGTATTACAAGCCTGTTTTACGCCAATACGGCCCCCTTCCACACCCACTACACACACACACACACACACACACACACACACACACAGCACGTGGGAGCCTGTATTTCAGTCATCAAGGAAGGCAGCCACATACATGTTTCTATAAAGATACAATTTTGTCGCAATTCATGATGGTTTTTGTTACGGCTCACCTGCCCTCGCCTCCACGTCCGTCCCTTTCCCCTCCCGCTACACGCCCTTCGCGCTACTCCGTGGACCGGGGATACGGCGTTCCGACTCTCCGGAGTTCCCCCCGGCTGTCGGGCACTCACGTCCCCCATCCCCCGCCGGCCCTGTCCTCTCGGCAGGCTCCTCCCGCACCTCTCACCTCTCGGAGTCAGACATTCCCGGCACGTCGGCGCAGGCACAACGGCGGAGCAGCAGTGACGCTGCATACAGCGCGACTCTCCGCACCGGCGCCCCATTCCCAATCACCGCACCTGCCCCTGATCGGCAATCACCGCGCGCCCTACAAGAACCTGGCCTGCATTCCACTCGCGGCCAGATCTTCCCCTAAACTACGGGTGGTAATGTATCTCCCTTACCACACACTGTAGCAGCTATCTCTCACCAACTAACTCTTTGCAGTTGTTGCGCCAAGCTCTGTTTCCCTGTTTTGTTCCCCCGGGATCACTATCCCCCTTCTCCTTCTCATCCCTCCAGAATCCCGGACCCTCCTGCTGTGTTCACGCCAATCCGCAGAGCCATTCACTCCGGATCCCATTTATTTATGTGGCATCATCTGTGGCAAATTCTGTGATTAAACCGCCTTTGGGCTTGAACTTTACCGACGCCTCCTCCTTTGCTGTGCGCCTGGGTCTCACCTCAACACCCCCCTAACAGGTTTTTATTACATTGCACCTGTGTTCTAAAATGTTTCTTACATTTTTTTAAACACACATATTTTTATGTTTATAAATGAGCTTTCAACAAGGCATTGTGTGTGTAATAAAGGGTTGTAATAAATGTCAAGAATACCACAGCAAGTAGCAGCTGCAGCAGTCATGAAAAATAGAAGCCCTATGACCATGGAGACATTTAATGCAGGACAGTCATGCTGATGGGATGTACCTTCAGACCTGAGGAGCCCTTTCCGAGTGCTAAGAAGCCATGAGATGAACTCCTCCATTTTTGGCTGTCCACAGAACAGGAACTGGTAACCATCATAGATCTAGTTCTTGTTGTTGTTGTTTCTAATTTAGGGTTATACACTGTACATGCACTAATCTATTTTTGAGCAACCTCTGGCACAAGAATTTACTTTGGGATTATCTTAGACTGCCTAATTCAGGGTAGGTACTCTCCTAGTACAAGAGGAACCTTGTTCCTCCTCTTGATGTAATTGTACTCTGATTGGTCATGGTGTAAGTGTGTGTTCATTGGTCAAAAGCACAAGCCAAATTGCTCTAGGTTTTTGGTTCGCACATTAATTAACTGCCTGTGAAGAGCAGAACTGCCTCACCTGCATGTCGCTTGGTGAAACCGCCGTCCTCTGAGGAAGCACCTGTTGGGCGACTCGTTGCATTCACAGGAGCACGTGCCCCTGTTGAGCGGCTGGTGCCTTGGACACGTCTTGTCGCACATGCACTGGCAGGTGTCCTGGTTGAAGATGTGATTGGCCGGGCAGGCAGCGGCAGCGGGGCGGACATTGCACACACACTGGCATGTGTTCCGATCGAGGTGCTGGTGGGGGGCACAGGTGACCGTCGCAACATCCCTCTGGCGACACACACACTGGCAGGTGTCGACGTCCAGCTCCTTGTCGGGACCACACACATCCGCAACAAATATGTCTGCAGGGGGAAGCAAGTGAGAGGAAACGATTGGAATGACGTGTAGCTTACCAGTGTAGGAAGGAAGTCACCAAAGCGACTAAAGCTGAGTTTAGAGTCATCGTCCGTGAACTGCATACTCGGGCGTGAATCAAAAATAGCATCATCACAGCCTTCACACACAGTTCATATGGCGGTTTGTTGGGTGTTGTGCACCTCTGACATTTTGAAACACGGCAAGCAGAATGTGCAAACTGTCCATCCACAGTAACATTATGCCATCGACTACACATTATGCTATACACATTTTTTTTCCTGACCCATCATGAAGGAGCAGATAAAGTTTAGACTGGCATCTCGCTCAAGAATGCCTGCAGGTAGTAGCAGATAGAGGGGATGAAACCGGGAACCTTAGTGCACAACTACGCATATACATAACATCCCTTGTGTTGTAAAAAGGAAACTCCAAGCACATAATACAATACATGATGGGCTTCAACTGGTTGACATTATGTTGATTTCTGTTCAAATTATTACATAACTGTAAAACTGAACTGTTCAATGTTTGTGTGGGAGTGTGTGTTTGGTGGCTGTAGCAAGGTTCGTTGCCACAATGCCACGTTCCGTGGCTTAGTTCGGGGTTCTTGACTAGGAAGGAGACTCGGGAGTCGTGGGGTTTGCGCAAACTGCTTTTTATTAAGCAAATAAAAGATTGCCCATTGGCATAATTTAGGATAAACAATAATTGTATTCTGTTGCCGTCTTTGGGTTTACAGAGTCGGCCTCGTGTCGGACCCTGGATCTCCATCCGTACCTAGCCTCCTACTGTGGGGAGAGCAAACACGTGTCGATATACAGTCTTGTATAAAGTACTTGAAAGCGATACTTGAGTAAAAGTACAAGTATCTTACCAGAAAATGACTTTTGTAGAAGTTAGTCACCTTTTAGAAATGTACTTGAGTAAAAGTCTTAAAGTATCTGATATTTACTGTACTTAAGTATCAAAAGTAATTTTCTGATATTAAATTAAGTATTGGAAGTAAAAGTAAAAGTAAAAGTAAAAAAAGAAAAAGTGGCATCAGTCGTTCATTCTACTGACATCCTGGACATGCGGGACTTCTTACGCACGAAACCCACCAGACGCGGACGGACGCTTTCGTGCGCGCGGACTGAACCCACCTGACGCGCAAAGCGAGCGTACTGCTGCGCACGCGTACTGCTGCGCACGCGTACTGCTGCGCACGCGTACTGCTGCGCACGCGTACTGCTGCGCACGCGTACTGCTGCGCACGCGTACTGCTGCGCACGCGTACTGCTGCGCACGCGTACTGCTGCGCACGCGTACTGCTGCGCACGCGTACTGCTTACTTCCACTCCCATGTTACCAGACGCGGGAATTGATTGATATTGATGCTATGATCACAGTTTAGTGTGATTAAAACAAATATCTAAACGATATAGAATGTTAATAATAATAATTATTATTATTAGTATTATTATTATTATTATTAGAATCTTGTTTTGGTTGTATGCAAAATGCATGACTTGATTTAACTTAATTTAACTTAATATTATGCAGATATTGTGCATATACAATGTATTTCTATAAGATTGTGCACAGGGACGCACGGAAAAATGTGCGGGCGGCCAGTGGGAACCGCGCCATTCGTTAACATGGGAGCGGAAGTAAAGCGCGTACGCCCGCAGCAGTACGCGTGCGCTTTGCGCGTCTGGTTGGTTTCGTGCGTGATTCGCCAAACCTGCAGTCTTAACACATTTCTCATGATTTTATTTTGTAGTAACGAGTAACGAAGATGCTTAGGAGAAATGTATCGGAGTAAAAGTATACATTTTATTTCGGAAATGTAGTGGAGTAAAAGTGAAAGTTGCCAGAAATATAAATAACGAAGTAAAGTACAGATACGTGAAAATTCTACTTAAGTACAGTAACGAAGTATTTGTACTTCGTTACATTACAACACTGTTGATATACTGTCGAATGAAGCTCATCCCATACAGCTGTGTCAATCTCAGGAATGTTGCCACTCTGCCCCTCTTGTTTCACCCGCCAATGTTTAACCACGCCCCCTTCATACCACAGTTGAAGGTGAACAACAGATTTTGTCGTTCACAGCCAGTGAAAAATTATAGACATAACTATAATTATAACTATAGAGACTTCAGAAACAGTACTCTCTGTCTCTCTCTCTCTCTACCTCTCTCTCTCTAACTCTCCCTCTCTCTTTCTCTTTCTCTCTCTCTCTCTCTCTCTCTCTCTTTCTCTCTCTCTCTCGCTCTCTCTCTCTCTCTCGCTCTCTCAAGACAGCAGTCTCCATTACACAGGGGATATGACAGATGTTTTTCTTTTATTACTGGTCCACACTAGATGGCTGGGAAGATGCAGGGTACATATATGAAAACTCTACTATCTGGTTATTTGTGCCTCCTTTTGACCTCACATTCCATTGGTCGTTCTTGACCTAAAATCCTGTTGGTCATTCTTGATCTCCAATCTTATTGGCTGCCGCCAATCTTAGTCCCACAGTCCCACACTACGTAAATCGGACCTGACATGACAATCAGAGCCAACTTCAGCCTCAATCGCCCCCCCCTCTCCCCAACTGAGCCAACTCGCAATACAACCCCTCCCCCTTTTACTCTTTGCCTTCCTTTGTTTCTTCAACAAGTTCATCAAAACACAGACGTAAGAGGACAGACATGAATAACCAGGCTCTGTTGTGAGCCCAAACTGACAGAAGCGGTTTCACAATCCGGTGGTGTTGTGCTATCAAAATGTTTTAGGTTCCAGCTCAGGTTTATGGGAAGTGAAGCACATTGCTTGGATTTGTAATAGTACAAAGTGGAGAGTTGTTTTTCTTTGCCGTCCCCCTCACCTCCCCATCCTCAGCATTCCTCTGCAGTGACACACTGGCTTTATATAACGATATGCAAGTCTTGCAACCTCATCTGGGCCCGAGATCACTTAAACTGCCATGTGTTTGAACGTTGTGAGGGTGGGGTGCTGAGTGGGTGACGGCATCTATTAAATATGAAATAGATGTATTTATGTGTGCATATGCTAACTGTTTGAGGCTGGTGCTTCAGAAAGTGTTTGAGGTTGGTGTTTCAGATGACCTGGTACCAGTGTCTCAAGTCAATCACGTCAATTTCATAGTTTTGTATAGCCATGAACAATAATAATAATAATAATAATAATAATAATAATAATAAAAATAATATCAAGTTTGACAAAAACTTCCTCCCATATCTCTAGCGTGGATTTATACCTGTGTGATTACATGGCAAATGCAGATAACATGATGACTGAAGAGATATCCCCTGGTCTGTAAGCTGACCGCGCACAAGCATGCTGTTGCGACACATCGTGAGACAACGGGTGAGATCCAACATGGTGACCTCGTGATTGCCTAATGCGGTACTGTGGTAGGGCAGTGAGAGATCGTCAGGTGTGCCATGGGGAATTATCCAATTTCACTTAATTTTGTTGTAATTCTTTTCCGTGTTCGGTTCTGGGTGAAACAAAGAAGATGCGGGTCGGATCGTGCGTTTTGAGGTAAATGCGTGGCTGATCAGTGTGAGAGAGTGAGATGTTTTCACTGCTCATGGTTATTATAGGATATGTAAGGTGATCATTATGAGATGTTTTCACTGGTCATGGTTATTAGGATATGCGGGTTCGGGTCAGGCTGCCGATCTTTTGCCGTCGGCTCGGGTTATATTTGCGGATGGCAGGTTTGGAATTGCACGTGTTGGGTGGGAGCGGGTCTTGAAAATCAGACCCGTGCAGGAATGAATTTTCAATTAAATGTATGTTACAATAAAAAGCATGCTCTTTTATAATGTTGTTGTGCCGGCGTGGATTGCACATGCTTTGACTTGTAAGCCTATGCCAAACAAATGTATTAGTTTTTTCCCCATATAATTGCTGAATGTTATATATTTTCGTTACATAATAAATAAGCCATTACTTTATTTTGTTTGACAGCCCTGTGTGTGTGCGTGTGTGTGTATGTGTGTGTGTGCGCGCGCGTGTGTGTGATGACATCATCGACGACTGGACTTTTTTTCGACTTCATTTATAGAAAGGTCGACTTGAAAATATCAGGAGTGGGGCAAGCCCTAGTAGGTCGCACAATAATGACTTTGTTAATTTAAGACAATAGAATTAGTGATGCGGGCGAGAGGTGTTGGTATTAGGCTACAATGTGTAATTTTGTAACATTTTTGGTTGGTGGTGTTCCACAGGATTGTTTTAATGTAAAACATGTGCCTTGGCTCAAAAAAGTTAAAAAAACACTGTGGTAGGGTATACGCAAACAGCTACATCGAATATATGCGCTCAGCTCACACTTTGATACAATGAGCAACAATGGCTAAACGAAAAGAAGGAACGTTAACTTTACAGACGGCCAATAAAAAGGGCTGTTTGACATTTAAAGAAGAATGCCTTGATTAAATCATTCAAAGCATCACAAGCGATGGTCCAAGCAAGATGATGAAACTCTCTCTCACTCTCTGCAAATTTTGCTTGGAGGCGAAAACAAAAGGCAAGTTTGCCACCAGGAAAACTTGGGCCGAGTGGAAACTCAATTACTTGAGCGCTTCAGGTGCCTGGGATTCCACATTGCAGAGGATTTGACTTGGACTACACACATTGACACTCTGGTGAGGAAAGCGAAGTAGCGCCTCTACCACCTCAGGCAGCTGAGGAACTTCTGAGTCTCCCGGAGGATCGTTCAGACCTTCTACGCTGGTGCGGTGGAGAGCATCCTGACAGGAAGCATCACTGCCTGGTTCGGCAACAGCTCCTCTCAAGACAGCAGAGGTTAGTGCATTAGGCTGAGCGCACTGTTGGCACTACACTCCCCACCCTGCAGGACTTGTACTCCAGGAGGTGTTGAACCAGAGCCTGCAGGATCATGAAGGATCCTCACCAGCCCAACAACAAACTGTTCCTACTTCTGCGGCCAGGCAAGCGCCTCTGCAGTCACGCTGCTAGAGCAGAGAGACTAAAACAGAGTTTCTTTCCACAGGCTATCAGGATTGTGAACTCTGACCTCACTAGGCCCCCCCACTGCCCCTCCCATGCACAAACTCACACACACACACACACACACACACACACACACACACATAGTAGTACACAGTACATGCACCCACCGTGTATTACTACAAAACTTGAGACCACATTTTTTATATTGCCTTTTTGTTGATATGCCTTGCTGTTTATTTTCTTATTTGGTCATATTTCTCATTCCAAAAAAATAAATAAAAGCTGCTCTTTTAGCTGTAAAAACTGTAAATAGTGTGGATATTCAGATTCTTTCCCTTAAATGTGTGACATTTGTGATATTTGTATTGTTCTATTGCACATTCCACTGGGCATCGCCACTTTTTCATTTCACTGCACATCCTGTATGTATATTATTATGTATGTCCAAAAACCTGTTGATATCCATTTCTTTCAAGTTAAAAAGTAGGTGTGTTTCTCCTTCAGACCAGAAATGCAGGCGTTTCTTTTTTGAGCATCTCTATCCCAGCCTTGCAAACTTGTTTACAACACACAGAGCTTACCGTAAATAGGCAGTTTGTGTGTGTCGCAAACTGCAGTAAATACCCCAATTGAGACACATATTCCGAATGCGCTGTATACATGTCCAAATAATGTTTGAATAAAACTCTAATATTGGCATATCCCATGTCTTAATCAGAAAAAGAATATCCAAACAGAATATGCTGTTTACATGATCCGTATCAATATTCCCGTCGAATATTAGTCAATATTAGTCATATTCTGACTGATAGTGGAATATCAGCGTGCATGTAAACATACTCATTGTTACTTATTGGCAAAACAAGAGAATAGCATTATGGTAACATCTTTTACAGAGTGCTGTTACACTTTAGAATGACCTGTGTGTGTGTGTGTGTGTGTGTGTGTGTGTGTGTGTGTGTGTGTGTGTGTGTGTGTGTGTGTGTGTGTGTGTGGTGTGTGTGTGTGTGTGTGTGTGTGTGCGTGCACGTGCATGTGTGTTATGGATTTCACGACTCTGGGGTCTCAGCACTGCATTCTTCTGTTTATACTGTGTCCACAGAATGTAATTATTGGGACACACACACTCAACAAATCCATAACAAATCCACTGTGATCATATTCCACACATGCACATGCAAACCACGGAAATGTAATCAGTAGCAGAGGACATTCCGTCTTTTTTTTCTTGAACACAGTTCATGCTCTTCCCCCCAAAAAATAAATAATACAAATATCTAAACAAAAAAACATTTGCATTGCAGGTGAGGTCTATGAGTCATGGATATCACTGATTCTTAGCTTTTATCTGGTTTTGTTTTTCTGTATATTAAAAGTGTATGATTTCAGATCCAGCCACTCCCTTCTGCCCTGCAATCAGCTCATTCCCCTCACCTGGTCTTCTCCACCCATCCCCTCACCTGAAGCAAATTTCCTCATCAGTCCCTCAGCATATATAGCAGCTCCCTCCATTTGTTTGCTGCCAGGTTTTGACCGTGCTCATTGTGTATAAGTAAATCGTCTGTATCCTGGTCGTCCTTTTGGGTTCTACCTGCCAGGACTAAGAATGTAACAGTACAATCTGGCCATAATGAACCCAGCCGACTCCGGTTCACTTCAGGAGGAGTTGTTGGCACAGGCCGGTGCTTTACAGTGTCAAGACCAGCAGCTTGCCTCCACTACTGAGGGGCTACAGGAGATGGTGGTTTGCGAGGAGCGAGGCATGAGGAATATCCAGGAACACCTCCAGAGGCTGTCCATATCAGAACGAGGACCAGTTCCACCTACGGCACCGACTTAGGCTCTCAGCTCTCCGACCTGATCTTCCCCAGAGTCGGATGCACGCTTACCTCCTCCTTGAGCAATATTCCA
Organism: Coryphaenoides rupestris; assembly: GCA_002895965.2. NCBI lineage: Eukaryota > Metazoa > Chordata > Actinopteri > Gadiformes > Macrouridae > Coryphaenoides > Coryphaenoides rupestris. The sequence goes on along the minus strand of PIJE02000175.1, from coordinate 259,235 downwards.
GTGCCCCTGGCTTGTGTCGGGCATTCCTGGTGCAGTGTTCTCTCACCTTCGAGCTCCAGCCCTCCGCCTCTCCCACAGAGAGAGCAGGGGTGGCATACATCACCTCTGCTCACTGGCTGAGCCAAGTGCCTCCTGAGTGGGAAAAACGCCGTCTGCTCATCGGTGGAAGTATTCTCCACTGAACTATGGAAGGTCGTGGAAGGACCACGTTACTCCTGGGAGGGAGGCAGTTCGAGGGTTGTTCAAACTCACGCAGGAGGGAAGGTCTGTGGCCAATTACTCCATCGAATTTCGTAACATTCTCCAGTCGCATCAAGGACCAACTGTCAGCTCAAGATCTTCCAGTCTGGCAGCCTCCCACGGCATCTGATCCAACTCACCACCAGGTGGTGATCAGTTGACAGCCAATCATCGACCTTTGGCCTAAGGTGTTCTACTACCAGGTACACTTATGAACCGCCCTATGTTCGAACATGGTGTTTGTTATGGCCAGTCCATGACTAGTACAGAAGTCTAACAACAAAGCCCCACTCTGGTTTAGATCGGGCAGGCCGTTCATCCCACTAGTTCAGCGGGGAGAACTCCAACACAGTGGCACTCAGCCGGGGATTGTGAGTATCCTGACTGGCACCTCACACATCTCCGGAAAAGGAGAGAGTCCAGCCCTTCTCCAGGAGTTTGGTTCCAGAACCAGTGCTGTGTGTGGAGGTGAGCCCAATCATATCTAGTTGGTACCGCACCACCTCCCGCACGAGCTCTGGCTCCTTCCCCACCAGTGAGATGACGTTCCATGTCCTAAGAGCCGGCAGGCTTCAAAAACGTCAAACTGATGCCCTGTCCTGTCAGTTCCAGCCAGAATATGCTCCACCACAATCAGAAGGCATCGTCGCTCCGACATGCATCATTGGTGCGGTGACATGGGAAATAGTGAAGGTGGTAAAAAGCTCCCAGGCGGATCACCCTGCCACCAGTGCCTATCTCAATGATTGTCTGTTCGTCCCCGCCTCTCAGGTTCTCCAGTGGGTACACTCCTCCTGCCTGGACTGCCATCCCAGGATGAGGCGCACTTTGGCATTGCTGTGACAGCGATTCTGGTGGTTTTCTTTGGAGGAGGACACCAAGGACTTCATCAGGGCCTGCAGGATCTGTTGGCAACAGAAGAGCATGCGTCAAGCTCCCTCTGGCCTTCTCCATCCCCTGCTGGTTCTTCATCGCCCCTGGCCCCACGTCTCCTTGGACTTCGGCACTGGCCCGTCATCTTCTGATGGTAACACAGTCATTCTTACTGTTATGGATCGATTCTCCAAGCCTGCTCAATTCATTGCTTTACCCAATTTACCTACTGTCAAAGAAACAGCTGGAATAATGTTGGAACATGTGTTTCGACTGCATGGCCTCCCCAGTGACTTGGGTCCACAGTTTAACTCTCAGTTCTGTTCTGAGTTTTGCAGCCTGATGGGGGACACCGTTAGCCTGTGATCGGTGTTCCGCTGTCAATCCAATGGCTAGGCCGAGCGCATGAACTAGGAAATCGAGATGGCTTTGTGCTGTCTCGCCTCTTGCAAACGTGCCTCTTGCTCCAAGAAACTCCTTTGGATAGAGTATGCCCATAACACTTTGCCCATTTCAGCAGCAGGTCTCTCTCCCTTCCAATGGGTTACCAACCAACTCTTCCCCGAGCTGGAATGTGAAGCCATCGTTCCCTCAGTCCAGGTGTTCATCTGGCCGGTCGGAACACTTGGATGCAGGCCCGCTCCACTCTCCTGCACTCCTCTGACTGTTACCAATGATACGCTAACGGGCAGTGCTTCCCTGCACCCTGCTACACTCCGGGACAATGCTTCTGATAGTCTACACATGATCTTCCGCTCAGAGTGGAGTCCAGAAAGTTGACTCCATGGTCCTTGTGTCCATATTCCATTTCCAAGATCAACCCTGCCGCTGTCTGCCCATTCCATGCGGGTTTGTCCTACCTTCCATGTCTCCAAGATAAAACCTGTCAATGAGAGCCCACTTAGAATAGAATAGAATAGAATAGAACTTTATTAATCCCGAAGGAATTTTTTTTGCCAGGTTACATAGCGATACAGTTCAATAAAACAATATGGAAAACAACAGAATGCTAAAAATAAAGTAACGGATTTACAAATTTACAGTTAAAATATACAAATATGTAAGCAAGATAAGATATTCCGACGGCGAAAACTATTTGGCATAATTGAAGTGAAATATTATTCGACATGACATTAAGAATATTGCACATGATGATAAGAGGTATAAGTGTTATAGCTAATATGTATAGTGTCAAGTAGGGTTGATTCACCGGTGTCCAAAAAACCATGTGATGTTGGAAGAATGAAGGGTGAAGTGGAATTATTATAATCTATGTGTATAATCATGATGTTGTTTCATGTTGTTTATCATAGTCAAGTAAGTGATGTGTTATGGTTTGATTGTTAGCGATCATATCTATGTCATGATGTGTTATGATTCATTTAGTAATAGTGAGTTTATCATATCCATGTAATAATATGTTATGATATGTTATGGGTGGTTATAATCGACCATATCTATGCAATAATGTTATGATTCATTGATTGAGAAACATTATATGTATAACCATGTGTATCACCATTGGGTGTATATTGCCAAGTGTATTGTATGTCTAGATAAGCACTAAGTTTAGTAGGGGTGTTGTTCTCCCAAGAAAACACTAGATCTTGGCACCAAGTCTTAAAGATCGGTTAGAGCATGCGCTAAGATAAGGAGGCCAGGTGGCTCTTCTCAAGGCCAGGGGCCCCAAGTAGATAAGACCCTTGTAACATGACCGGAGCAACATGACCTGGCCGCCACGCGCATGGATTGGCAATGAAGTGGCAATGCATGCAGGCATTGGCAATCAAGATATGTTAACCATTCAACTATTAAGAGTGTATTCATAATGGGATATAAGTGTCTTAATATAAGTATAGGCCATCATCTGTTGGTGTGTCTTACCATATGGATAATCATTGAATGCCTATTGCTATAGCCAAAGGATCCATATACTTAAGTATATCACATGCCTGGATAAGCACTCAGTCTCAAAGGTTGTAGTTCTCCCCTGTAACCACCAGGTGGATGCTCTACGTTTAGGGGTTGTGGTGCAGTTACTTTTGAAGTAGTCTCAAAGGTTGTAGTTCTCCTCTGTAACCACCAGGTGGAGGCTCTACGTTTAGGGGTTGTGGCACAGTTACTATTGAACATTGAGGTCATCAGAGGGTATAAAAGGGCCAACAAGTGAATGTGCATAAAGAGTCATCGGAGCTCCCGAGGGGTGGACAGAACGACACCATCAGGATGAGGAAAAAGAAGCGCAAGAAATCTCCGGACATTTTTGTAATTTTTATTTCCAAGACTCGGATTACTCTTGTTTAGTTTCTGGGGTTTTTTCGACGGTCCATCGAGGGGAGGATGTCTCCCGCAGTCCAACAAGACTGATGTGAAGTGTACCAGCGTTTGTTTTGACATATTCTCGGATTGGACCCAAGGAATTCTACAATTTTTGCCAACTTTTTGCTATGCATTTTGCTGAACCCCTTCTAAATTCCTGCAATAAAAACTATCAATTAGTTGATGAATAGATTCCTGTGGACATTCGATCATTGCCGAAGGAGAAGAAGATTCAAGAGTGTTTGAGGTTGACACCTGGTTCTGAGAGGTTACTTTAGTAAAATACAACGTATCCCTAGGGCTATTTTTATCCAAGCCTTAAAATATTTCCTAGCAAACCACCAAGCGCACGGATCCCAGGGGGGAGCTACCATAATGGACGCGATTGGGGCTGTGGCTCGAAGCCAGGGTTATGCCTTGGGTCATGGCACCAATGTAAGCGGGGTAGACGTTTACGGACATAAGGCAGTTAGGGGCTAGGCTAGTCTCCCCAACGACCTGTTAACAACCGTTACTGGATACAGGTTTCACAACACCTCCGTTAGAGGAGGTTATCTGAGCGGATCTAACAATAGACAACATGATAATAATAATATAGCACATGATAGAGTACTGCACATGATGTTGGACAGTAATATTAATATTGCACGTAATACTGAGGAAAGTAATACTGAGGAAAGTGCACATGATGTTGTGAGGTAATATTGCACATTATATTGCTGTGTTCATTGTATTGTAGGGGGGAGTTATAGGGAGGAGTTACAGTGTTTGATGGCCACAGGCAGAAAAGACCTCCTGTGGCGTTCTGTGGTGCACCTCGGTAATCTCAGTCTACGGCTGAAGGTGCTCTGGTATGAGCATCCTCCCCGCCGAGACCTCTACCAAAGACTCCAATTCCACTCCCAGGACAGAACCCGCTTTCCTGATGAGCTTATTGAGTCTGTTGGCGTCGGCTGCCTTCACCCTGCTGCCCCAGCACACAACAGCGTAGAAGATGACACTGGCCACCACAGAGTGATAGAATATCTGCAGCATGGTTTTGCAGACGTTGAAAGATCTGAGTCCCCATAGGAAATACAGGCGACTGTGACCTTTCTTATACAGGGCCTCTGTGTTTTTAGTCCAGTCCATTTTATTGTCTATGTGAACACCCAGGTACTCATATTCCTCGACAATGTCCACCTCGGTCCCCCTGATGCTGACCGGTTTTGGGTGAGTCGGTTGCTTCCTAAAATCCACCACCAATTCTTGAGTTGACGGTGGATGAGATGGTTGAGTCTTAGAGATGTTGAGTTGCAGGTGATTTAGTCCACACCACTCCACGAAACTGTTCACCACACTCCTGTACTCAGACTCCTGCCCCTTTCTGATACAGCCCACAATGGCAGAGTCATCTGAAAATTTCTGCAGGTGGCAGGAATGTGAGCTGTATCTGAAGTCTGAGGTGTAGAGTGTGAACAGGAAGGGAGACAGGACTGTCCCCTGAGGTGCTCCCGTGTTGCTCACTATAGTGTCCGACATTTTGCTCTGCAGCCTCACATACTATGGCCGACCTGTGAGGTAGTTAGTAATCCAGGCCACTAGTGGAGCGTCCACCTGCATGTCCAGCAGTTTAGTCCCAATCAGGGCAGGCTTTATGGTGTTGAAAGTGCTTGAGAAGTCGAGGAATGTGACTCTCACAACACTGCCTGCCTCCTCCAGGTGAGAATAAGCCCTGTGCAGCAGGTAGATGATGGCGTCTTCCACTCCAATACGGGGCTGGTAGGCGAACTGCAGAGGGTCCAGTGATGGTTCGACTAGTGCACGGATGTGCTTCAGGGCTAGCCTCTCCAGTGACTTCATCACATGTGAGGTCAGGGCCACAGGTCTGTAGTCACTGTGGCTGCTTGGGGAGAGCATCACAGGAGGAGCTGGGGGGAGGGTGGAGAGGAGCCACATCGTCAAACCTGTTGAAGAACAGGTTTAACTCATTGGCCTCATCCAGGTTTCCCTCCCTCCCCTGGGTGGTCTTTGCTCCATGGCCAGTGATGGTTCTCATGCCACTCCACACCTCCCTGAGGTTCTTCTGTTGAAGCTTCCTCTCGAGCTTTCTTCTGTAGCTCTCCTTGCCCTCTGTGATCTTTTCCCTCAATTCTCTCTACACCTTCTTCATCTCCTCCTTTTCTCCACTCCTGAAGGCCGCTTTCTTCCTATTCAGTGATGCCTTGATGTCTTTAGTCACCCAGGGTTTGTTGTTGGGGAAGCAGTGCACAGTCTTAGACGGGATCACAGTCCATCCATCCATCCATCCATCCATCCATTATCATCCGCTTATCCGGGGTCGGGTCGCGGTGGCAGCCGGCTAAGCAGGGCCCCCCAGGCTTCCTTCTCCCCAGCCACACTCTCTAGTTCCTCCTGGGGGATCCCGAGGCGTTCCCAGGCCAGACGAGATATGTAATCCCTCCAGCGAGTTCTGGGTCTCCCCCGGGGTCTCCTCCCAGTTGGACGTGCCCGGAAAACCTCCAAAGGGAGGCGCCCGGGGGGCATCCTAATCAGATGCCCGAACCACCTCAGCTGACTCCTTTCGATGCGGAGGAGCAGCGGCTCTACTCCGAGCTCCCTCCGGATGTCTGAGCTCCTCACCCTATCTCTAAGGCTGAGCCCAGCCACCCTGCGGAGGAAACTCATTTCGGCCGCTTGTATCCGCGATCTCATTCTTTCGGTCACTACCCAAAGCTTGTGACCATAGGTGAGGGTTGGAACGTAGATGGACCAGTAAATCGAAAGCTTCCCCTTTCCCAGCTCAGCTCCCTCTTCACCACAACGGACCGGTACAGCGCCCGCATCACTGCAGACGCTGCACCAATCCGTCTGTCCATCTCCCGCTCCATTTTGCCCTCACTCGTGAACAAGACCCCGAGATACTTGAACTCCATCGCTTGAGGCAGCAACTCACTCCCAACCCAGAGGGAACACTCCACCGTTTTCCGGCAGAGAACCATGGCCTCAGACTTGGGGGTGCTGACTCTCATCCCGACTGCTTCACACTCGGCTGCAAACCGCCCCAGTACATGCTGGAGGTCACAGTCTGATGTAGCCAACAGAACCACAGCATCTGCAAAGAGCAGAGATGCAATTCTGAGGTCCCCAAACCGGACACTCTCCTCACCTCGGCTGCGCCTTGAGATTCTGCCCATGAAGATCACGAACAGAACCGGTGACAAGGGGCAACCTTGGCGGAGTCCAACACCCACTGAGAACATGCTTGACTTTGTGCCGAGAATACGGACGCAGCTCGCACTTTGTTCGTACAAGGACCGAATGGCACGTACCAACGGCCCCGGTACCCCATACTCCCGTAGTACCCCCCACATGATTCCCCGGGGGACAAGGTCATAGGCCTTCTCCAAGTCCACAAAGCACATGTAGACTGGATGGGCAAACTCCCATGCGCCCCCCAACAACCCTGCGAGGGTAAAGAGCTGGTCCACTGTTCCACGGCCAGGACGGAATCCGCATTGTTCCTCCTGGAGCTGAGGTTCGACAATCGGCCGGAGCCTCCTTTCCAGCACCCTGGAATAAACTTTCCCGGGGAGGCTGAGCAGTGTGATACCCCGATAGTTGGAGCACACCTTCCGGTCCCCTTTCTTGAAAATGGGGACCACCACCCCGGTCTGCCACTCCACAGGTACTGTCCCCGACCTCCACGCTACATTGACTAGGCGTGTCAGCCACGACAGCCCGACAATGTCCAGAGCCTTCAGCATCTCAGGGCAAATCTCATCCACACCTGGCGCCTTGCCACTGAAGAGCTTCTTGACTACTTCAGCGACCTCTACCAAGGATATGGGTGAGACTTCCCCCGAGTCTTCAGACTCTGCCTCTTCCCCAGAGGACGTACTGGTTGGGTTCAGGAGCTCCTCAAAGTGTTCTTTCCACCGCCCGACAATATCCTCAGTCTGGGTCAGCAGTTCTCCTCCCCGACTGAGCACAGCCTGAGCCAAGCCCTGCTTTCCCTTCCTGAGTCGCCGGACAGTTTGCCAGAACCTCCTTGAGGCCAACAGAAAGTCCTGCTCCATGGCCTCCCCGAACTCCTCCCACACCCGGGTTTATGCTTCAGCAACCGCTGAAGCTGCGGTCCTTTTGGCCTCCCGGTACCTGTCTGCTGTTTCAGGAGACCCCTGGGCCAACCAGGCCCGAAAGGCCTCCTTCTTCAGCCTTACGGCTTCCTTCACCGCTGGTGTCCACCAACGGGTTCTTGGGTTACCGCCACGACAGGCACCGACAGCCTTTTGACCACAGCTCCGAGCTGCAGCCTCTACAATGGAGGCTCTGAACATGGCCCACTCATGTTCCATGTCTGCATGGATCACAGTCCATGCAGAAATTTACATTGTCCGTTATGCAACCTGTGAGTCTGTCTATGTCCTGCCCATGCCCATCACAGAGAACATCCCAGTCTGTCAGTTCAAAACAGCCCTGGAGAGTCTCCTCCACATCCTGAGACCACCCCCGTACAGTTCTGGTGACCACTGGTTGCCTTTGAACCGCAGGTTTATGGAGGGGCCTCAGGTAGACCAGGTTGTGATCTGATCTGCCCAGAGGGTGGAGAGCTGTGGAGCTGTATGCCTCCTTAACATTGGCATACAGCAGGTCCAGTATTTTATTTTCCCTGGTTTTGCAGTCCACAAACTGTTTGAATGTGGGGGCAGGGTTGATGTCAGAGTGACATGGTTAAAATCACCCGATATTGATATGAACGCGCTTGGGTGAAGTGACGTCAGCAGCCCGCGACGCATTAGCCGCGGGAGGAATGTAAACAACAATAACGATGGCCTGGGTAAACTCTCTGGTCAGGTAATATGGACGGAGACTCAATGCCAGCAGTTCGATGTCTGGGCTGCACACACGTTCCTTCACTGTAATGTGTCCAGGGTTGCACCATCTGTTGTTCACGTAAACAGCGACTCCCCCTCCTTTCTTCTTGCAGCTTTCGTTGCAGCTCCTGTCTGTCCACTACAGTGTCCGGAACATTGTCGTGCAGCCATGTCTCCGTGAAGCACATAACAGAGCCCTCCTGAAACACACTCTCGCTCCTTGTGAGTTATGTTAACTCGTCCATCTTGTTCACCAAAGATCGTACGTTCCCCATGACGATGGACGGGAGATACGGTCGATATCTTCTCTTCTTTAGCTGTCTTCTCCTCCCGGCCCTGCAGCCCCGGTATTTCCTCCTCAGCTCCCTGGGGATGTCGGGTCTCCCTCCGGCCCCACCACACAATGGAGCCCCGCGGTGCGTCCGTGTCCGCCATGCCGGGCGTCGGGCACAGTAAATGTACAATAAAAATAGCAACAAAAAACAGAGAAAGAGCTCGCTGAGCCATCTTGTTCGGCTGTACAAATATCTTATCTTACTAATTAAATAATAATAATTCTAAAACAAACAAAAGTACACGATCGCTAGTAGCAACATTGGCGGAGACGGTGCCGGAAGTTGTACTTCAGCCCCCCTCCAGACCCCCACCACCCCCCGACTCATCACCGGGGGATCTGTCTACACGGTCCATCGCCTCATCAAGTCCCGATGGCTTGGGAGAGGATTTCAAATTCCTGGTGGACAGGGAGAGGTATGGTCCTGAAGAGCGACCCTGGGTCCCCACTCACAGCATTATGGACCCATCCCTCATTGCTGACCTTCACCGGGATCATCCTGACCAGCCTGGTGGAACATCGTGAGACGTCCCTAGAGAGGGGGGTTCTGTCACAAATATCACCGATTCTTTGGTTATTTCTTTTATCTGGCTTTGTTTTCCTGCATATCAATATCTCTGGTGCATCATTTCAGATCCAGCCACTCCCTTCTGCCCTTCGATCAGCTCATTCCCCTCACCTAGAATTTTCCTCCCATCTCCTCACCTGAAGCTAATTTACTCATCAGTCCCTCAGCATATATACCAGATCTCTCAACTTTGTTCGCTGCCAGATTGTCTTGTGCGGTTTACCTGACTTACCTGTTTCAACCCTGCCTGTCAGTTTATGGATTTTGATTCCCTGCCTGCCCCTCGGTTTTGTTAGCTCGATTGACTGATCTCCCGGTTTTGACCTTGCTCGTTGTTTATAAGTAAATTGGACTTATCCTGCACTCGTCTGTCTCCTGGTCGTGCTTTTTGTTTTTTTTACTTTTTGTTTTCCGTCCCCTTTAATGCAAGATTGTTGATGTTTTCTGGGTCAGTGTTTAGTCCTCACAACTCATGCTATGAGTGTGTGAAGTCATGAATAGGGATGCATGAATGCCTCGGGTTCTGCATTTACCTATGTGCTGTGGGGCTGGCCTCAGAGGGGGCGGTGGAGGTGGCGGAGGTTGGCTTTGCTGCCAAGTAATCGTCTTGGCAATGCAGCGGCACAGCCTGCCACTCCAGGCCTGGCTTGGTGGGCACGACATATTGGATATGGGACACCTTTAAGAAAGAGAGAGACAGAAATGGATAGAGAGAGAGAGAGAGAGAGAGAGAGAGAGAGAGGGATAGAGACAGAGCGGGAGAGAGAGAGTTGAAGGTGGAGGATGGCTAAAACATAAAAGGTGGTGGTTGTGTACATACAGTATGTATGCAAAACATAAGCCAAATCAACTGAATTAATAATATGTGAAAGTTAGACATGTTTTTGCAGTCCTAGTAAATTCCCAGCATCTACCGAATTGCACGTTGTATTGCAATGCTTCATGGCTTCATCTGTGTTCATCTTATTTTGAAACAGTCACGGTTGGTTGATAATTACAATTATTACCATGGTTCACCAAAGACCAAGTTGAGCCATAATGATTGCATACTAATTTTGAACAAACTAGCTAGAGTGAAGAAAAGTAAAAAGTAAAATTAAAGACATTACATAATACATGTTTGCTGTTAAGATTCCTGAATAAAATGACTTAAAGCACTCCGGAGACACTTTTCACAGAGAGACCAACGCAGATGTTGCTCATAACACCAATGATGGCTCTGCTACTTTCGTGTAGACTACTATCTACAACTGCACCTTTTATGACTTATCTACAGTACACCTTATCGACACATACACCTTGTATGTACCAGGTACCTGGTACATTAAAGTAGCAGAACTATAAAAAAAAAGGTTCAATATTATATTTATTTTGGTCCTTCCATTGAACTGTGTCCCCTTCCCCATTGAATGAGATAAGGAGATGAGAAGATTAGAGTTTCCAACATGTGATTGATCAGAAGCAGACTTGCATCTGCAGCGCACACAGACACAGCTTGGCACCGTGCCTGAAAATCACTCTAATGGTGAGGGGGGGGTTCTTTTGAGTTGTCCTAAATATGATAAAAGAGACTTGCTGGCCAAGAATATGAGTTTATCTAGTTGTCTAGATCTATGAGGGTCAGAGGTCGATGCGTAAAATCACTTAACAGTTCATATTTTCCTTTTCTGTGCATGACCTGCGCATACATTGCTCATTATTAGTGAGGTAGATGTATATACATAGTATAATGTTTGTATATGCCGAACCTAAGTAACAGTCTGTATACATGTATATGTCATCTAAATAATTATGTAATACAACATGCCATGTTTACAAATGGGCACTAACTGCAGGTTTTCAACTATTTTGTACAACTGCAAGTGCAGTATTACAGTGTTATACAGAAGAAGTGGCAGATATGCATTGTAGTCTCATTTTAGTCTTTCTTGGGGACATAATTGTATTCTTTATTGGGCCATGAAATCAACGTGCAATTTTTTTTCAAAATGTAGATCTAACCATGTATATAATCATGCATTGCTTGTGCTACTTGGTTCATTTGGTTGTAGGATCGGAGGAAAGGAAAGGAATTCATTTGTTGGTGTTTTAGTGGGCGCAAGTGCACTATCATACCTCAATATAGGGTCCACATATTAGCTTAACTACACCAGCACAACACAAATATAATATTGATGACAGACATTTTGACAAGACTGATTAAAGATAATCATGAACCAATGATGAAGCCCGCTAAACTGCATCAAATTTAAAGCATAAATGGGAGAAGGTGAAACCGCAATGGGTGACAAATTAAAAATCATCAGAGATATAGATAGAAATGTACAAAAATCCCTTCACATTTAAACAAAAAAAAATCCAAACTGACAGACAGATGTAGTGGGCTTTGTCGATCAACGGGTAATATAAGACGTTGACGTTGATGAGAAAAGAAAAAAACAATAAACAGCACCCTCAGAGAACCTTTTGTGGTAAACACCCAGTGCTGAGGAGGGGAACCAGGACCACAAAGAAGAACATCTAGACCAGACTAGAACATCTCTATTTGCTATGTTTAGATCCAGTGTCACTGCTGTTTGTTATCTCAACTCATCCCTCCTTCTTTCTCGCCTTCATGTCCAGTATGTCTCTTGTCTTCCCTCTCTTCAAGTGTCTCAGACCTCCCACCTGCCTGGCTAAAGGGCTGGACACACAGTTATTCAGACAAAAAAGCTTTTAACAACAACATCTGTCAGCCCAACACTGAGAACAGAACCACACACTCTGAACACAATCTAACAAACCAGGTATTCACCAGGTACACCTCAACCTCCCTATTCCGAGTGATCATCGTGACTTTAGGGTCTCATCATTGAAGCAACTGCATACAATATGTTGCTACTTACACATCACATAAGCCCAGTTTACACTGTCATTTCGATGCGAGAATGTTGCGGTTCTATTCCACTTTGCCTGCTATATAAAAGGTACTATCTTAGAATGGGGGGGGGGGGGGGTTCTTTTCGCCTTTAAGCCGGACGTCTGCAGTTTCAATTGAAATTTCTCTTTGCTCAAATGAATCTGCCATTGTAACATTACATGTCAACGCATTGTATATTATACTTGTAATATTGATGTGCATGGCTAGCAAAAACACAGCTATTATTGTTTAAAAAAAAAATTCACTGCACAGCGCATGTTATACATCACACTAGACTGTTGTGTTACACACACACCTCTGATTCCTGAACGCATGCTATGTAAAAGCACACACCGTTCCAGCAGTATGCCAGCGTTTTTGGTTTGATGCAAACAGGCAAAAGCCAGCACAAAGCCGCAACGTCTCTTTCCGGATGTATTCCGGGAACTCTGTGTAAAAGGGGCAATAGACATACAGTATATGATCTTCTAGATTTCCGAGGGCTCACCACTGATAGAGTTTGTACAGCTGACCCTGACACACAACATTTTGATGCACTAACAACAATGCAGATAGTTACTGTAATGTGCTAACAGATTCATCATTTCATGTGATGCCATTTTTCCTGATTTCAGATGAAGATTGTGAAGTTTACAACAACGGTCAACTGCTACTGAAACGGTTTGTTTAACAATCATCGCCATCCAGCTGGTTGATAGTCTTTGGAGTCACGCGTGACCACACGCCTCTATGAAGGCACACCTTCTGATCAGCAGTGGCTCCGAGCAGTGTAACTAGTCATGTCTACATGTGGTCTATTTGCCTCAATGTATTTAGTGCTGAATTTTTCAGAGGGCTGAGCAGACAATGGTGTCTGAGGCTACCCGGGGGAATTCACAAAAGAGACTTGAGTCATATGTGAAGCAAGCAAATATACAGTATATGATAATAATATTATAATATGATATATGTTTTTCAAATGCTCATTAAGTATTAGTTTCTTGTCTTCTGTGTTCTGTGTTTAAAAATACTGCATCCCATTCGGCTCAAGTGTAAACACTTCTAAGCTACTAGTAACCATAGCAAAAATAAATAGCAGAACTCTCATGGCTTATACTCGTCGACCATGTGGTTCTGCACCTCCAAAGTTGTGCATTAATATTGTGTAATGCACACCTACTCGCTGATTATCCCTTACATGTATAATATAACTGTCCTGTACCCATGATTAATCACTATTTCATTCATGTTTCGCAGAGCTGAGGAATTTAGCTTTGGAAAATAAACAATTCTGATTTCAAAATTAATTGATGAAAATTGATTCCTATAGCCTCTGACATGATACACAAAGTCCATTTTTGAACAATGCCAGTGAACCGATGTTGTCCTGATGCACAACAGTTGCTTTGTCATGGACCACAGGACAGAAAGTGGTGTTATGTGTTGGCAGCCTCTGTTTTGTTGTAACTGTGAAAACTTTGAAGGCAGTTTGGAGACCTTAGCGATGAAAAAGGGCAGTGGGTCGGTCCAAAAATGTAGCTTCAGTTGAGGACACAGTGGCATGGGAACGCATATGCGCATACACACACAGGGCTGGAAAAGGGATCACAGATAAAAAATTGGAGAGGCAATGGAGAGATACATGGAATCGATAGGGAGAAAGGAGGGCGATTAGGAAAGATCAAGGAAGGGAGTCAAATAAGGGAGAGAGAGAGAAAAAATGGAAGATAAAAAGATATTCTTCAAACATTCTTGCCTGTTCCTCCATCCTGGTTTGTGCTCTCTTCGACTAATAGGAAACATGTGTGTGTGTGTGTGTGTGTGTGTGTGTGTGTGTGTGTGTGTGTGTGTGTGTGTGTGTGTGTGTGTGTGTGTGTGTGTGTGTGTGTGTGTGTGGTGTGTGTGTGTGTGTGTGTAAATGGTAAATAGATTTCATTTATATCAAGTTTCAAGTTTCAAGTATTTTATTGTCACTTCACAATTTACACGTGAGTATAAGCAGTGAGTGAAAAACTTTTTGTGCAAAACGCCCGACAGCCGACAGTAATTATAAAGGAATACAAAATAGAATAGAACTACAAAATAGAAATAGAACTGTGCAAAATAGAAACTATAAACTATAAATAGAAATTCTGTGTAAAAAAGTAAATGAAATATAAAATGAAATGGAATATACAGCAAAAATATCCAGGTGAGCAATACACATATAAATCAATGTACTCAAATATACATTGTTATATGCTGACATTCACAGAATGTCACAGAATACCTTCCCAGACAGTCGACACAACACTAGCACCAGCAGTTGGCACCAGGACTAGCACCAGCACTAGCAGTAACACTTAGCACTAGCATTTAGACATTGATGCCGAACTTGTTCAGCAGCCTGATGGCCTGACTGTGGAAGCTGTCTCTGAGTCTGCTCGTGTGGCACTTGATACTGCAGTATCGCCTGCCTGACGGTAGAAGTGTGTACAGTTCGTGGCTGGGGTGGTTATTGTCTTTAATAATCCGTTTGGCCTTGGCCACGCACCGCCTGGTGTATATATCCAGGAGGGAGGGAAGCTCACCTCCAACGATGTACTGGGCCGTCCGCACCACCCTCTGTAGTGTTTTACGCTCCAGTGCGGTGCAGTTCCCGTACCAGACGGTGATGTATCCTGTGAGAACACTCTCGATGGTACAGGAGTAGAATGTTCTGAGGATGCGGGGGCACATGTTGAATTTCCTCAGTCGCCTGATGAAATACAGGCGTTGTTGGGCCTTTTTCACCACGTGTGGTGTGCGTGGTCCTTGTGAGGTCCTCGGAGATGTGCACGCCGAGGAACTTGAAGCTGCTGACCCCCTCTACTGCAGCACCGTCGATGGAGATGGGGGCGTGCTCTCCTCTCCGCTTCCTGTAGTCCACGATCAGCTCCTTGGTCTTCTTGACGTTGAGGGTGAGGTTGTTTTCTTGGCACCACTGTGCCAGTGATCCAACCTCCTCCCTGTAGGCTGTCTCGTCGTCGTCGGCGATCAGACCCAACACTGTCGTGTCGTCAGCAAACTTGATGAAGACGTTGGAGCTGTGCATAGCCATGCAGTCGTGGGTGTACAGGGAGTAGAGGAGAGGGCTCAACACGCATCCCTGAAGGGCTCCAGTGTTGAGGGTCAGCAGCTCTGAGGTGGTGCTGCCCATCCTCACCACCTGGTGGCGGCCCGACAGGAAGTCCAGTATCCAGCTGCACATGGTCGGGTGCAGGCCTAGACTCCTGAGCTTGGTGTCGAGCTTGGCAGGAACTAGCGTGTTGAACGCTGAGTTGAAGTCCACAAACAGCATTCTCACACAACAGTTCTTCCCCTCCAGGTGAGAGAGGGCGGTGTGAAGTGCCATGGCAATGGCGTCGTCGGTGGATCTGTTTTGACGGTACGCAAATTGCCATGGGTCCAGCGTGGCAGGCAACATGGAACAAATGAAGTCCTTGACCAGCATTTACTGGCAATCGAGGTGAGGGCTACGGGTCTCCAGTCATTCAGGCAGGTTACCTTGGGGTGTTTAGGGACAGGCACGATGATGGACATCTTGAAGACCTCGGGAACAACAGCCTGGGACAGGGACAGGTTGAAGATGTCTGCGAAGACTCCTGCCAACTGGTCTGCGCATGCTCTGAGGACGCGCCCCGGGATGTGGTCTGGGCCCGCCGCCTTCCGGATGTCCACCCGCTTGAAGGCTCTGCGCACGTCAGCCTCTGAGATGTTCAGCAGGCTGGCCTCCTCAGGCAGCGCTGACTTCGGCGGGCTGCCGTTCACGTCGAACCGGGCGAAGAAGGTGTTTAGCTCGCCAGGGAGGGAGGTAGAGGAGTTCTCTACACCGCTGGTTCTCCCTCTGAAGTCCGTGATTGTCTGCAGCCCCTTCCACACACCCCTCACGTCGTGGCTCTTGAATTTGTCCTCCACCCTGTTCTTATACTCCCGCTTGGCAGAGCCGATGGTCTTGCGGAGGTCGTAGCGGGCTCTCGTATATTCCACCATATTCCCGGAGTCAAAGGCGCCGTTACACGTGCGGAGTGCGGCGCGAACATCGCCATTAATCCATGGTTTCTGGTTGGGATAAATCCGAACCGACTTAGTAGGAACAACGTCATCTATGCATTTCTTGATGAACCCGGTGACTGAGGACGCGTACTCGCTGATGTTATTGTCCGACGCAACCCTGAACATATCCCAGTCCACGTGATCAAAACAATCCTGCAGCATAGACTCTGATTGGTCCGACCAGCATTGGACCTCCTTCACAGCGATTGGTTGCTGCTTCAGTCTCTGCCTGTAGGCGGGGAGTAGTTGGATTGAGCGGTGATCTGATTTGCCGAACGGTGGGCGGAGGAGGGACTTGTAGCCGTCCCGGAAGGGGGTGTAGCAGTGGTCGAGGATCCGCTCGCCCCGTGTGTTGCTTGTGATGTGTTGGTAGAACTTCGGGAGAACTTTCTTCAGGTTCGACTTATTGAAGTCCCCCGCCACAATGAAAGCAGCCTCAGGGTGAGCCGACTCCTGTTCGCTGATAGCCCCATAAAGTTCCTTCAGCGCTATGTCCGTGTTGGCTTGAGGGAGAATGTACACAGCAGTCACGGTTACTGCTGTAAACACCCGCGGTAGTCAGAATGGTCGGCACATAAGCATCAGGTACTCCAGGTCCGGGGAACAGAAAGACTTGAGGGTCGCGCATTTATCCAAAGCGATTTACAGTTGCTTCACATTCACCCATTCATACACCAATGGTGGTGTCAACCATGCAAGGTAACAACCAACACTTCAGGAGCAGTTAGTGTTAGGTGGTGTCTTTCTCTTTGTATGTGTGCGTGTGCATATTATGTGTGTGTTCTGCTGACGTGTGAGTCTGTGGTGATGGAGGATGATAAATAGGTGTGAAAATCCCAACATCATGGTTACTTTTGGGGAACTAATCAGGCACAGTGTGGATTACTATAGCAGCCCACTCTGTGTGTGTGTGTGTGTGTGTGTGTGTGTGTGTGTGTGTGTGTGTGTGTGTGTGTGTGTGTGTGTGTGTGTGTGTGTGTGTGTGTGTGTGTGTGTGTGTGTGTGTGTGTGTGTGTGTGTGAAATCACTAGTTGCTAATATTTTATATTAATTTTTTTCATCAGTGGGAATCATGTACCTTTTATATGCTCAGAACTACAGTGCAAACATATCATTGGCAATATATATTCAGAGAGAGAGAGAGAGAGAGAGAGAGAGAGGAGAGAGAGAGAGAGAGAGAGAGGGGGGGAGAGGGAGAGGGAGAGAGAGAGAGAGAGAGAGAGAGAGAGAGAGACAGAGACAGAGACAGAGACAGAGACAGACAGAGAGACATAGAGACAGAGAGAGACAGGTTGGGGGTCTTACTCTGGCAGTGCTCTGCGGATGATGCTGTGGACCTGCTTGTACACGTCCAGCTTAGACAGACAGTTACACTGGGTGTGGTTGGCCACGCTGATCGTCACCGGCTTGGTGCCATGGGTGTTCGGCACTGTGACCTCAAAGAGCTACAAACACACAGAGAGAGAGAGAGAGAGAGAGAGAGAGAGAGAGAGAGAGAGAGAGAGAGAGAGAGAGAGAGAGAGAGAGAGAGAGAGAGAGAGAGAGAGATCTATAAGATAAACGTAACCACATGGTGAATCAAGCACCGGACATATGAGCGCCCGGGCACATGAGTGTGTATATATGCACAACAAGCGTACCTGTTGTGACTGTGTTTGTGGTGGTGTAAGTCATAGGTTATAGGTCATAGAAGAGCAGCATGTCGGCGGGTTCTGAGGTTAAGAAGGAGTCCCTGTGAATGGCTGGAGACCAAGGGCTTTGACAGAGGCTTTATCTTCATTGTATAAGGCACTTAGAAGGCCTGAATAGGCGGCTAATTAGTTTCAATGCTTGCCTTTCAAAGACTCTTCAAATCCCGCTCCCTCTCACACATACTTACACACAAGTGCACTCATACACACACACGCAAGCGCACGCGCATGCACTCATACACACACACACACATACACACACAAACATATATACTCATACACACACAGACACACTCACACACACATACACTCACACAAACACACACACACGTTCTTCATCCCTTGCGCTGTCATGTCTCTAGAAATCCTCTCCCTGCACGCAGATCAAGATCATTAAATCTGACCTGACCTGGAAAAGGGGGTGATGCTAATGCTAATGGCAACTTGAAGTAAAAACCCTACCACCCTACACACACGCATGTACACACACACACACACACTCACACACATGCAAAGCAACATTTTGTGGCCAGAACCAGGTAAAGGTGCACTCAAAACACTATGGAAAAGGGTAAAGGTGTCAAGTATATATAAAATAAATATAAAGTAAATAAAGAAATACAAAGAAAAAGTACAGACGTGGTCAGGAACTACTATTAAAGATACCTGAAGCAGAAGAGAAAATGTAAACACTTTACGACGCCCATTATCCACTCAAATCTACGACCACACACCCCACCACCTCCTCAATTGCTTCCAGATGCAGCCTAAAACAATATTTAGCAACAATGCTGCTGTGAAGTACTCAGAACGCAATACCATTTTGTTTTATCACATTCCAAAACTCACTCTAGTCTTAAACTCCTATATTCAAAGTATATAACCCATCTAGTGGCCTACGCAACTAGTGCCAACCACAATATTTTTGGGGAACACTTAACTACGGGACTAACAGTGTGCCTTGTGAAATTACTTTGGCAAATGCCCACTTCTCAGCACCCAAAAAGCCTCTGTGGTGGCTGAAGTCTGCCCTGAAATGATGTGCTGCACTGTACCAAGGAGCTGACACATTGGCTGTCCCATGTTGCAAGGCTCCATCACAGTGGGAACTTCTCCATGGTGGTGGGGTCAGTAGGAAACGGAAGGAACATTGGAGATCGGTACATTGATTTGAAAATGTACATCCCATAAGACTGAGTGCTGTTCATTAGCGTTACATGATTTATGATTATTATACTTTGTATTATTATTTAATGTTAGTTAAGTGGGAACACAGTTACATTCATGCAGTACAGTATAGATGGATTATAGTGTTCTTTTATAATATTTTTACATTATTTCATTCAATTCAAATCTAAGTTCATGAAACAGAACATTAATGAATTAATTAATTAAATTAATTCCATGTAAACACAGAGTGGCTCTCAAACATCTGTGAGTCTGGGTGAAGACCAAACTTAAACTACGAACGAAGGCTCCATGAATCCAACACAGCCTAACGTTTGCTGACCAACAATAGCTGTACAACAGCCTGGACAATCAGATCTTACCTACTACATTTTCTGTATCACTATTGATAATATCCATGTTAAAATAAATGTCATATTCTATTAACAATTTGATTCCTAAAGCTATACTTTATAAAACACCATCCCCCTCTCCCCTTGTCTCCCCCTCTCCCCTTGTCTTCCTCCTTCACCTTGCTCCCAGGTGTCCTCATCTCACCATGGAAGGCATGGAAGGGGGTGCTTAAAATGTGCCTTATTGGCAAGAGAGGGGGCGGGACTTGGTAGAAGCATATCCATTTCTGTCACAGGTTTCAGATATTGCTTTGTCAAATCCTTCAAACTCTTTCTGCATTCTCGTTGTCTTTTTTGCTGTTAATTTGTTATCCGTACCCGGCTCATAAGAAGTAAGGGAACAGAAACTGTGCTGCAGTAGACCAGAATAATGCTACAACTCAGCCTACTTCCTCCTTCTTACTTTCATTCACTCCCTTCCTTCCTTCCTTCCTGCTGGCGTCTATATATTCTACTGCCCTTCCTCGAGGTTAAGGCTTCCCAAAACACAGAACGATCAGGACCACTACAACATGCGAGTCCTTCCTAGACAACCATATGACATTATGTTGAACAAGTTGTTTTTTATTCAAATATATATTAGCATATATGGTAAGAAACATCTATTTATATCCTCACTTCTGCTTCTATTACAATACTTAGTTATTTTTCTAACTCCTCTACACATCTCCTGCCCCTCCTCTCTCCCCCTCTCTCTCTTCTTTCCTCTCTCCCCTCCCCTCCTCTCTCCTTTTCTGCAATGCTCATCCTCCACTCGCCAATGTTCTGCTCTTCCCCGCTTCACCTCCACCCTGCATCTCATCCTAACCCCCTCGCATTGACACCACGTTTCATCTAGCTCCTGCTCTCTATCTGTGTTCTCTTACATCTTACATTGTATCATTCCAACTCATTCTGTTTATATATATTCATATTTATTTATTTACCAGGGCTGTCAATGTTAATGTCTTAATGCTTGTGATTAATGGAATCGCAAACGTGTAAAAAAAATAACGCAAATTATGTTAGGGGTGTGTGCGGTGGGGGACCCAAACGCAAGACCCAGACTCAGAGTTTATGCAATAGGGGGTGTTTATTTACAGAATACGTGAGGAAACGGGAGTGAAGCCAGCGGGACGGGTGGTGAGCGCTGCAGGCAGATGCAGGGGGCCGGCAGGCAGGTAGGCAGATACAGGAGCCGGTAGACAGGTAGGCAGGAAGGTGATCGGCTGGCTGGAGGCGATCGCGATCCGTGCGGGATACAGGTACATATTTGAGAAAAACGGGAGTGAAGCCAACGGGAGTGGAACGCAGGAAACGGCAGACAGGTAGGCAGATGCAGGAACCGGTAGGCAGGTAGGCAGGGCGGTGATCGGTTGGCTGGAGGCGATCGCGATCCATGCGGGAAATGACGATAATGCTCCGATGCCAAGTGGGTGGAAAGTCAGGGTCTTTATAGGGAGACTGATTGGTGATTGATGGCAGGCGCGAGCGCAGCGCAGGTGCCGCTACTGACGCTGGGGCAGCACCGGAGCCCGGAGCCACGCCCACCAACACTGTGCGCCCGGAGACACGGTCGAGACCGTGACAAATTAATCATATTACCAAGTTTGACTCAAACTTCCCCCGTATTTCCAGTGGGAATTTATACTTGTTTTTTGTGTGATTACATGGCAAATTATGACTGAAATGATATCCTGTGTGTTGAACGGAAAATTCCAATTTAATTTTGATAAAACGAAAGTAGTGTGCACATATTGTAGTGATGAGCTGTCTTTCCACCGAAGCACAACGAAGTCTGAAGTACCATCTGCAAAACACGTGTTTGCTAATGCTAAGTGTTGGAAATTGACATTTCAAACACAGTCCAGCAAACACAGCAGAGCTGAAAGTTCAGCAAGCCTCTCATGGGCAAGAAGAGGAGTCACTCGTCCAGGATGTACCAACGCACAGGAATTAACTCTCAAGATGATAAAGCAGGTCCAACACAACAAAAGACCCACTGAAGGCAACGCTGGCGCAGCAGAAGCACAAGTTAACCATGCTAACCTCAGCTGAATATGCAGGTAAGGTGATTTTTCTATCTTCTTCAATTTCAATTTATGACAAATCAAATTAGTATAATATATTATTGTACTTTAGAAATAATGTTAGGCCTGTCCCCTAAATGGGTGTTGTCAGAATGAAAAGTGTCGTCATTAATTATGTTGGTCTTGTGTGTTTGTAGGTACGTCACTGAGCTCCTGGGTGGTGACAAATATGTGTCCTACTCTGTGGTGCTGCCTGCACTCTGCCACCTCTTGTGTACAATGGAGGTCTCAGATGTTGACCCTGCCTATGTAGTGCACTTCAAGGCTGCATTCACAGAGGACCTAAACAGATGAAAGGAGAACACACACGTCATGGCTTAAGGTAGCAACAGCTCGAGATCCCAGATTCAAGGACCTCAGGTGCCTGCCCAGAGCAGAGAGGGAAGAGGTGTGGTGAAAGCTGACTGAGATGCTTAAGGACAGGGAACCTGCACCACAGCCCTCAGCAGAGGAAATTGAATCTGAGCCAACAAAGAAGAAGATGGCCCTCCTACTGATGGAGTCAGAGTCTGATGATGAGGACCGTCCACAGACATTTTTTTCGACAGGTATAGGGCAGAGCCCAGTGTCAGCATAGAGGCAGGTCCACTAAAGTGGTGGTCGGCTAAGCTGAACCATATTGCACAAAGGTACTTTTTTACCTTTGTATATTTATGCATACCTCCCAACCTCAATCAATCTACTGCCTACGTACGATTGACGCATGTCCACATAAACACACACGCACACAGACACACACACACACACACACACAAGCATAAAACTAACCTCAATTTCTGTACTATGGCCTCATCACAGGAGGCTGGAAGGAAAGCAGTTCATTAATTTTACACCCTGCAGGAGATGAATAAAGCAGCTGGACTAGAACAATAGGTAATGAAGCCTTATCCTCACAGCATCAGTAACCGCCATTGTAGCCAATGAACACACTCACTCGGAGGGTATATAAACTGCTTTTGCAAAATCAATCACCATTAACGGGTGTGGTTGCCGATGAGCGGGTGTCAAATATAAATGAATAACAGATTAAAGGTGTCTCAAGGGAAGGCGACTAACTAGCTTGTAGTTCAGTACTACTGGTTATTGGTGTCGTGTAACTACACTGTGTTGCTCTAATAGTTGTTTTTTTTACCTTCATTGCTTCACTTGATTTCTCTGGAGTAACCCAATGTCCCAGTGTTCAGACACTAGCAATTGGGCTCCCTAATAGTTGGGAGCCTTTCAACACATTCATTGATGTGGGAGCGATAGAATTTTATATGGCTTTTAAGATAGAAAACACATGCTTGCCTTCAAGCTATAGGCCATTCTTCTCATCGTCGACGGAAGCTATCCCAATATTTCTATTCTATGCCTTAGTCAACTCTTGTTTCACTCAAACATTGTTCCTCTCGCACCCAAGGACATCAACGCAGATACAAAGAAATACATCACATGTTGTGGGAATAGCAGCATCTTACTAATAGATATGTAAATCTAACAACAAAGGCACTTCTATTTTCTTATGCTTAGGAAAGTACAAGTTCAAGTGTGTTCATGGTTGGTTGACCCTGACAAGAGAGCGGGAGGTCAAGGAAGGGTAGGTCGGAGTCCATTAGTAGCAGATCCTACATTATCCAGATGAGGAGAGCCAATGAAGTTTATGGCTCAAACAAAGAAGAGACCAAGCAAAGTTTCTCACCACGTGGAAATCATCACATTTGACATGAAATCATTATTTCTAGTCATTTGCATCCAGTGTAGAGCATACCATGGTCTGGGTGAACAATCTTTTCTGATTGGCCGGCAGGTGTGTGTTAAATATGTGTATTGACTACACGTAGTTCAGCTCAAGTTTAATCACTTCTCAATTCATCCGCTACCCATCCTGTAACCAAAGCAACATTAATGAGCAGAGCTGTCATAGCTTACTTGTTATCAACTGCAGTAAGCACAGCTGAGTTATCAACTTGATAAACTAACGGCCACAGCAGAGGAAAAATGTTTTAGAAATGTAACAGAGATGGAGCCATAACATGTGCTTACCTTACCTTACCTCCTGATTGGAAAAGGGATTAGTATTACTCCTTTTCATTATGAAGGTTAATTCTTACTTCATAACCATTCGATTTTGAGTCCAAATATTTCACCAAAAATGTTTGAATGCTTTTATTTTATTTTATTAAAACCCTTTAATACCTACAAGTTGATTATACCTTACTTAACCAAGGGGTGTAGTGCTACTCAACACCCCTTAACCTTAACCAAGGGGTGTAGTGATAAGCCCCAACCCCCCTTAACATAACTAAAGGGTGTAGTGCTAGGCTTTAACAACTCTTAACCTTAACCAAGGGTATAGAATAGAATAGAATAGGACTTTATTAATCCCGAAGGAAATTCTTGTGCCAGGTTGCATAGCAATACAGTACAATAAATAATAGGGTACACCCCTTGGTGTGATCATGGTTTTATTTTAAGTGCTGGACGAACATCCAAGAACATACTTGCTAATTACTATTTTTAAGTGCCAGGACGTCGGTTTGCTGTCTATGTTATGTGTTTTTTGTTGATTCTAGAGTCCCAAGTTTTGTAGCTTAATCTGCCTCCGTCTGCGTTTGGGTCCTATCCTTGGTGTCACTACCAGCACACCACGTAACAACACAGCTGACAACAGCACACACACAGACACAGACACACAGAAAGGCCCACCGACCGTTTTGCTGAGGAAGCCAGTGGAGATGTTCCGGCACTGTTTGTCCTCAGAGTGGCAGCAGCCCCCACATCTGTAGACGGACACACATGGCGGTTTATAGAAGACGTTGGTGGGAGCTCCGAACTCTCGGCCCACGTCTACACATACCTCCCTGGGCATGCACTGGGTCTTCCTCCACTCCGACTCAATGCCTGCAACACACAAGCACCGTTACCGCTCCACCACCAGCTCTCAGAAGCATCGTCTAATGCAGTGTTTCTCACATGGAGGTCCGTGTTCCCCTAGGGTTACTTTGATTGCAGGGGGTACTCAGAACATGAACAAAATGTGTTTTTTGTTGATTTAATATTGGTTATGAACAATTGTAAAATAATTCCACCTTAAGTCAATGAATGGATACCCTCTTAATACATTTTAGACTATTTAAATAGTAACATTTTAACAAGTTCTGTAAATAGACACTTTGACTTTAAAGGGGTACTTTTCTACTTTAGTAAATAAATTGTTTTAGAACCTTTGATGTAATCATACCTCATCTTGAGACCATACCCCTCTATTTGTTCCCATTTAATTAGAGTTTGAGTCATATCGATCAAACAATCACACACTGTGCACAAACGCAAACTTGTGCACACACACACACACACACACACACACAAGATCTCATTAATATCAGGGCCTGTGTTCACATAGCATCTTTTTCTGAGCGCCAGCAACTTCTTTCAATTGTTTTTAATGAGGAGAGAGCATATGCGGCAGTATGTGGCCACTCTGAGCACTTCTTTGTGAAAATATACAGTATAGCTTTTACCTATACTGTATATATATATATATATTTAACTTTTCAGAAACGTTCTGTTGTGTATACGTGTGGATAAGGTCTAATTCACCATTTGCATATCTTGCTGCTTGTGGATGTATAAGAAATTATCGCTACAATGTTAAGCTAGGAGCTAAAGAGCTAAGGAGCTAAGCCTTCATCCCAGTGCTTCCCAGTGCCAAAAGACTTGTGAAACCTCTTACTCTTCAAGACGTCCAGGTTGAGGAAGGTGGCGGCGTAGCCAGGCATTTCCAGGGGCCTTGTTTGGCCGCCTGACACCCGGGAGGCAGCCTGAGTGGTGGAGGCCACGCCCCCAGCACCGGCAGCCCTGGAAAGCTTGGAACGGCACTTGAGAGTGGACCAATAGGAAGGGTAAACCAGGCGCATGACCTCATCCACACTGGATGCCGAACGCAGCCTCTGCTCCATGTCCAGCTCGGGAGGAGAGTCCTGTGTTGTGTGTGGAGGGAGAGCAACAAAGACAAGGAGAATTAAAGGAATAAGTCATGAAAACATATATCCCTCGATCAGAAGACCCTCCTCTATCTCTCAACCAATGTAACAGACACGGATATCGCTCCCTCCGAAGCATGCTCAGAAGTCCCGCCCTCTCTCTCACCAGTAACACACTTGAAGCACCCTGTTCCATGTGATCTGTCGATAGATAGTGCCATGTTCAATGAAATCACGTTACTGGAATAGTGTTTCCTGGCGACAATTTTTTCAACCCACCCAAATCCTCACACACACACCCATACCCAAATCTGCACGCACACACACACATACACACACCCAAATACACGCACACACACATTCCCTGAACAGATCCCAAGGGAGCCATGTGTGAAAGAGTAAGCTGATCTGTCTGTCTAGGAACACACATAGCCACTCACACACACACACACACACACACGCACGCACACACACACACACACATATGCACACATATACGCACAAACTGACATTGAATGCTAAACTGAAGGACAAGAATGAAAGTAAATGTGTCAAAACTTAATTCAGTAAGTACAGCAAGGTCATGTAAACTGTTTTATCATTTAACAGGTTGGCATGGGTATTCTATAATTCAATAGTTTAATAGCATATAATACTGCATATAAACGTTCTCAATGACAAAATATAAAACTGTGATATAGCCTCATCACAATTTGCATAGATCAGCAGCGTATGGAAAAATAAAGTTATACAGCAATGCCTTAAATTAAGGACCATTTCATGTCTGTCAACATGAAAAAAACCCAGTGTGACTGGTCTTTTTGTCTCCCAGTCTGCTGTAAAGACTTTTCTGACAAATCGACATTTGTTCTTTTGTTTTGTTGTATAAGGCAGGTACACTATATGTGTGTGTGTGCGTGTAGTAAATAAGCTAATATAGTGAAATACAAAATGGCACACACAAACACACACCCACACACACAAGCACACAGTGATGTACTATATACTGTATGTACAATATTGTGAAAGAGGAAAAAAAAGCACACACACAGAATCAAACAATTCACCCCATAGTTTATAATGAAGACACGCAAATAACGTACCGTTTCCTACTTGAAACAATGTGTGTGTTTGTGTGTGTGTGTGTGTGTGTGTGTGTGTGTGTGTGTGTTCCTGTGTGTTCATAATGTCTGTTTCCATCTTGTCTCATAGATTCACGTGGGAAAAAAAAAAGTTTCTGCCATCACAGTTCAACTCAATGGAGCCAGAAACCAAACAATTGACACGGGGCAGCCCTGCATATCCACAGTGTCTGCTTTAATGGAAACTATTGTTTCCTTTTGTTCTGCTTCTGACAAACAATTTTGGCAAGGCTGAGTTATGTTTGGAGGAAGTCAGCCAGCCAATGGGCCCCCCCGCCCCCCCCCCCCCATCATGGGGATGTGGGGACCGCCCGGCACAGTTGACAAAGTTCACTTGGAGCTGCTGTGGTGTCCGTCATGTGGTGGGAGCTCTGCTGCTGTGAGGATTCCTGAAAGACTCAATCAATTGAACCCCTCTCCCAAACTGAACTCTCTTCTTCTGTGGTGGGATAGAATCATGCAAGAGACATCCGTCTATAAATTCAATATCTTGGATGTTCAGTCACTGACACGTCAAACAGCAGGACCAACACCAACTCTGGTATAACACGTAACTGACCAAAAGACCTGTGACCAAAATATATGAAACATAAACCCTAATAGCATAAGTATACGACCATAGAAAGTTATTGTTACTTTTGCTTCAAATATTTTTACTGCCAGGTCATTGGAAATACATTTTAGACAAAATTTGTAGTCATCCTTTGACTGCTCTGATATGGTAAGTGATATCAATTGACGAAGCACTGAAGTACGGTATGTGCAGTCCAAGATATTAATTTGAAATTCATTTTCAAGATGTCGGTCCGATAATTTCTTCGGAATAGTATCATGTCTAGTTTAGACGTTTAAGATTGTCAGATATATGCACTTGTAGTTCAAAAGATATAAATTGAAATCCATCAATGATGCAGAAAATATTCATTATACACATTATAAGCCTGTGTACCATATAAGCCCACTTGCATCTTCTGAGTCAGATAGAAAACAACTACATCATAATTTGTGTTGTGTGATGTTACTTCCGATACTTTTTTATTGAAAGCCAATCAGATTTGTCAACATTGAGTTATCCAAGCATATGTGTGACATGTGCCTGCTGATTCCAGATGAAGTTGCTAAAAAACTTGATGGTGATTTTGGTTCCCTCAGAAGTAAATTTTTTTGCATATTTCTACTCCTGTTTTTGCTAAGTACTCATTGGTTATCAAGTTATACTTTTCATGTTGAGTTAATGCACCATGTATAGATTTTCTTCAGAAACTGCCACAAGTGTACTCATGTTAGAACAACTGTTTACTCTACCTTTGAAGTCCTGATTTTTAAATCCAATGCTTTTAGTCCTGTCCTTTTTCTAATTGTATATCGTCCCCCTAGGCTGGATGCCACTTTCTCTCAGAGTTCTCTGTGTTTTTGTCCTCTGTTGTTGTGGATCATGACAAAATCTTAATCTCTGGTGATTTTAACTTTCATGTCGACCTCACATCAGATGTCAAAGCCAACAAATTTCTTAATATCATGGACTCCTTCAACTTTCTGCAGCATGTTTCTGGCCCAACCCACAACCGTGGCCACACGCTAGACCTAATATTCACAATTGGCCTGACCATTCCCTCCCTAACTGTGGAAGAATTGTAGCCTGGAAATCCAGACCCACACCTAGAAAGCTGTAGGTCTGGTAATGAGCAATGAAAATGGCCCAACTCGAGGGGCGGCACCAAGCATGCGTTTGAAAATATCACTGCACGCAATTGGATAACACTACGACCAATCAGAAGAATACACGGGGTGACGTATCCAGAGCGACGGAAACGAGTTTGTTTTGGAGAATAGTTTGACAGAGAGACGTAAATGTAGCCTAATGGAAATGCCACGGAGATACCACTTTGGCAACGCAACGTTAACCTTGTAATATTCTTAGCCAAGGAATATTGAAATAAAGAGATGCAACCGAGTTGTCGTTTATGGATGTTTAATAGCAACTGCGCATGGTACCGAGCATGGCCGTAGAATTTAGTGGGGATGCTGGGGACATGTCCCCACCAATTAACGGAGCATCTCCCCCCCCCCCCCCATCAGAAACCGCAAATTAACGGAGCATCCCCCCCCCCCCCCCCCCCATCAGAACCGCAAATTAACGGAGCACCCCCCCTCCAGAACCGCAAATTAACGGAGCACCCCCCCCCATCAGAACCGCAAATTAACAGAGCATCCCCCCCCCCATCAGAACCGCAAATTAACGGAGCACCCCCCCATCAGAACCGCAAATTAACGGAGCACCACCCCCACCATCAGAACCGCAAATTAACGGAGCACCCCCCCCCCCCCCCATCAGAACCGGCAAATTAACGGAGCAACCCCCCCCCAGACAAAAAATAACATGTTTTCAAAGTCATTAGAACTGTAATGGTTTTATGAAGTACTCGTATCGGTATTCGGTATCGGCAAGTACCCAAATGTAAGTACTTGTACTCGAAAAAAAGTGGTATCAGTGCATCCCTAGTTTGTACAGATACTCAGTCAACATTTTCGATAGCCATCTTGCAATGTTTGACTGATTCCGTCGCAGCGCTGACGGAATCAGCCCGCCTCTGGCCCGCCTATATCAGATACACCGATGTGATTGGTTTATGTTCGGAACAACAGGAATAGCTAATGAGCATGTTACTCATTACCAGAGTACTCGCTGAGCAAATTCAAATTGTGCTCTCGTGAGAACTCTGGATTTCCAGGGTAGAAGAATTGGGTATCTCAGACCACATGTGCATCAGGTTTTCCACCATCATTCACACTGCCCATAAAACTAAACTGCCTGCCTCTTATTCTCACACAATGAACTCCTCCACAGCCAGCAGGTTCTCTGACGCTTACATAGCTACCTCCTTACCGGATACACTTGAGGCCCAGCTACCCTGAGTTGGTCACTCAGTTTAACTCAACTTGTGCAGATATCCTGAAAGATGTAGCCCCACTCAAACCAAAAACGTAAACCCAGCCCTGGCTGAATGAAAACACCTGTGCCGCTAGGGTATTATGTAGGAGAGCAGAGAGAAGGTGGAAAAAAGACAAGCTTCAAATCTCATATGACATGTTGAGGAGTTCCCTTGTCAATTATCAAAAAACTATCAAAGCAGCCAGAGCAAATTACTTTGCTGATATTATTTTAAAAAAACTCTCATTCACCCAAAGCAATATTTGACACTATCACTGTCCTAAACCCTGCTGTTACTGCCCCCTCTGTGCCCTCCACAATTACTTGTGATTAATTCCTCAATTTCTTTACAAGGAAAATTGAGAATATCAGATCGGGTATCTCACCGCCTGTCTATGACCCCCCCACTCCTCCTCCCTGCTCTGCTGTCCTAACTAGACTGGAGCCGGTGTCTCTGGCCCATATCAACGACGTGGTCAGACACATTAAGCCGACTACCTGTCCCATGGACATCGTCCCTACACGCCTATTGAAGGATGTCTTTGACACTGTAGGTCCCACTGTCTCCCTCATTCTGAACAGTAGTCTAGTGAATGGCTCTGTCCCTTCCTGCTTTAAACATGCAGTAGTGCACCCCATTATCAAAAAGCCCAACCTCGACACCACTGTTTTAAATAACTTCCGGCCTATCTCAAAGCTCCCATTTCTGTTAAAGGTCCTAGAAAAGATTGTATACTCTCAGCTCCTGTCTTTTATAGAGAATAACAATATCATGGACAAATTCCAGTCAGGCTTCAGAGCACGCCACAGCACTGAGTCTGCTCTGCTTAGAGTCTCAAACGACCTTCTGCTCTCCTGTGATTCAGGTAAATGTGCCATTTTAGTTCTCCTGGACCTTAGCTGCGCCTTTGACACTGTGGACCACAATATCTTGTTAAGCCGTCTTGAGCACTAGGTCGGTATACAGGGCAGCGCCCTCCAGTGGCTTACATCTTACTTATCTGACAGATCGTTCTCTGTAGAGGCTGGAAACCTTTTATCCACGTCAGCTCCCATCACCTGCGGAGTGCCTCAAGGCTCAATCCTGGGGCCAATTCTGTTTTCCTTATACATGCTCCCACTAGGTTCCATATTTCAAAAACACAATGTGTCTTATTATTGCTACGCTGACGACACCCAGGTGTATCTCCCCATAGAAACAAGTAATAAGAACAACAGCTCAGTTAGTACCCTCCTTAAGTGCCTAGACGAGGTCAAAGCGTGGATTGCTAGAAACTTCCTCCAACTAAATGGCGCCAAAACCGAAGTGGTACTATTCGGCCACTCCAACATCACCAAGGCCACTGCTGACTGCTTAGGACCCCTGGCACCCAACCTTCACCCCCATGCCAGAAATCATGGTGTCATCTTTGACCCATGCCTCAAGTTTGACAAACAAATAAACTCTGTTGTGAGAGGTTGCTATTTTCAACTACGTAACATCGCCAAAGTAAAACCATTCCTCACACCAAACGATCTAAAAACCGTTACCAACTCACTAATCACCTCACGGCTAGATTACTGTAATTCACTATACCTAGGCATCAACCAGTCACATATATCCCTTTTACAACTGGTGCAAAACGCAGCTGCCCGGCTTATAACTGGGACTAGAAAAAGAGACAGCATCACACCCGTACTGGCATCCCTGCACTGGCTACCCATCAAGTACAGGATTGATTTTAAAGTTTTATTGTTTGTTTTTAAGGCTCTACATGACCTGGCACCCCAGTACATCACAGAACTTATCCACCCACTCTCCTATCCCAGGACACTCAGATCCTCTGACCTGCTCCTTCTGTCAGTGCCTTGGTCGAGGTTAAGGGCTCTGGGCGACCGCGGTTTCTCAGTTGCTGCCCCAAAACTCTGGAAGAGTAGACCACACTCAATCAAATGTTCCCCATCCATTGAACTCTTCAAAAATAAACTTAAGGCACATATGTTCAGCCTGGCATTTGAATGTCTGTGAAGTTTCCCTGACTACTTTTATTTTATTTGTTTTAACGTATACAATGATTTTATTTCTTTGTTCTTATTTTTAACTGTTTTATGTTTTCACTGTACAGCACTTCGGTCATCCAGTGGTTGTTTTACATGTGCTATATAAATAAACTTGATTTGATTTGATTTGATTTATTTCATATAGTTTTCTTCATATCATGTCTGTAGAACTAAATATTCTGGCTTCTAACCATAAATGTGCTGGAGTTTCCTTTAAGCCTTCCTGCTCCCATTAAGCCCACTTAACTGTGTTTCAATTGGGGTTTTGTCCCTTTTGACATTCGAACCATTTTCGTCCTTAATTTTGTCATCATCTGATGAATCAGCCCCATAATTCAGATTATTACCCACATTAATATCAATATTTAAATGCCAGTGATATTGCATATTTCAATTCATTCTGGACAGGCCTATATTCTATTCTAACATTAATCTATCCAGCATTATCCAGCAATAATTATTTTCCTTATTCAGACGCTTGGACAGCACACCATAGGATGGAGATGTAAAAAAAATGATGAGACGTATTGAAACATAAGTATTGTGGGGTAATTTAGTTCTATAGTTTAGATTTTGTTCATAAATAGAATTTTGCCTACATTCCAAAGAAGACAAACTTTAGCTTTCTCTGTTTTGACAACCCAGCAAGAGGGCTGGTCACACCCATTTCCTATGGCCTGTAAATAGCATTTTCCATTTACAGGCCATAGGATCAGAGTGGAGACTCAATGGAAATAGCTATTGTGGTTTAAGAGATTGCAGATTTGAATAAAACAAGTTTGTATGAATCATTTTTAAATATCCTCATATTTAATTATTTATAAAAAAAAATATTATTTGGCTTATTTGAAATGCCCATGGGCTTAAAGGGTATGTTTGGTACCCATTAAGCCCATGCCAGACGTTTGACATATTTTGGCCAATGAAATAATAAAACATTAGAAATGGGTATAAATGAACTACGGTATTGATACTTCAAATGAGAGATGAGACTTTCATTTAAACTTAAATGTTGTCATTTAAACTGGGGCAGTATATATAAAAAATGTCTGAAAAGCGGATTTGGTGGGCGTTTAGCCTATTCATCAATCTCTCCACACTTGGTTTTCGTGCTGTACCAGTGCGAGGTAAAGGTCTGGCTGAACCCATTATCATTATGGGCGTTATGTGCCATGCAGTACGTGTGTTTGTTTGTGGGTGTGCTTCTGGTTCTCATTTGTCTTCCCAGGTACCACCCCTCCTTTGGCCTGCCCTCCAATCACCTTTACCGGGGTATAAAAGGCCACACCCCAGAAAGGCCCTTCTTGCTCTGACTCCCTCTTATTAATTTGTGGCATGTACTTGATGTGTAGCTGCTTGTTAGCCTCTTTAGATATGTGCTACCTGCCCTTTGTGTTGTCCTCCTGTTCCTCCCTGGGAAGGGGGCTCAGTAAGCTGGGGGTACCCTGTACCACGCACGTAGGTGAACCTCTGTCTCAATACACTAGTGAATCGGTGGATGCCACCCATGTATGTTTTTTTTTTGCTGTTGCTAGCTAGGCTATTCAGGGTTTGTGTTTTTGGTTATATCTTTAGAGAAGCTTTGGTAGGTTTTGTTTTACTAAGTTGCTTTCCTTTGGCTCCATCTGTCCCCTTACCTGTCCCTGTGTTTTCCCTAAATAAATCCCCCTTTACTTTTCAATTGTGTCTCATCCATGTGTTCCACCTCTGGTTGTTGTGTTAGTTCCTTTACCACTTAGACTCGGAACGTAACAATGCGATAGGGGGAAAAAACATGGTCTTGTTTGGGGGGGGGGGGGGGGGGGGGCGGTGCATGTCCCCTGGCATGAAAATGGCAAAACCCTTGAAAAGAAAGCACCACAGTACAATGCCACATTAAACTGTAAAACATGGCGATAGTGGAAGACAATTCTGACCAAATTAGTAGGCCAATGGCAGGCTTATCCCCACAGCCTGCATCCTGGCAGACAGACTAACTAATCAATGACAGAAAAAAAGAACAAGCGATTTGTAGACAGATGCATACAAAAAGTAATTGGTGTGTGTTGTGTGAATGTGGCTAAAGCTAAGTCAAGCCATGTACACATTAGTCTGAAGATGTTTTCAAATGTATCCAGACTAGCGTGGACATAGACCGTGAGATTCTGGATGCTGGTGGAAGACGCCGCTGTGTAGGAATTCTTATTTTCTCTCTATTTCACATAGATGTTTTTGTGTTCTGCATCTGGAATTGCACTCAATACTCAGATTGCCATGTCCACAAATCTATTGATGGTCCATCTTCCATGTCGTCTTGTGGTTTGTCACGGGTCACGGCAGCAAGAATGTTCCTTTAGGATCCATACGCATCATACAGTTTGCTGTGAGATGTAAGAGATGCAAGTCAGTGCAAGACGTACTACTCATCAGTCGACTTTTATTCATCATTCATAATGTGGACTAGTTATTATTAAAGACTGTGTGAAACAGCCTTCAGGTTTCATGTAACATTTATATGATATATTTCTAAGTAACAGATTACAATTATTTCTTTATCAATACATTGTTGTACAACAAAAGTAGTTCTGAAAAAGTTCAAAATGTTTGTTTATACATCGTCAGTTTGTTAATACATTGCATCATCGGTGTGCTGTTAATGTCAAGCACCAAGTTCTCAACCACATAAACTGCACACATACAGACACTTTAATTTCACTAGTACCAGTGATGACCATCTTCAGACAAAGCAAAGTCAACTTTAACTCAGCATGTCCTTTCTGACTGACAGCACCAGCAGGGCCTACCCCAAAGCTTTGAAGTAAACATCTGAGGGGTCGTCAACCTACAGTATATACATGAGCCTCCTCAAATCTGTCTGTGGGCTTAACCTCTCTGTCTCTCTGTTTCCGTTTCTGTCTCTCTCAACAAATTGTTCACTCCAAGCTTCAGGACCATAAACATGCAAATGCCATTGGAAACACATTTAAGGAAGGTCTTGCAATTGCTCCTTTGTGAATCTTTTTCCCACTTCCGAGGTCTCTGTTAGATTATATCAAACATGAGTTTCAAAGGGAAAAGGGGACCCAGAAACAGGAGGAGGAGGTTGACATTGACCACAACAGATGGTGGAGCGCTAAAGAGACATAGCTTGTTAAACTGCTTTATTACCGAGTCATTAGTGGGCAATTGGAATATGATGTACATTAATATAAAATTTCCTTATATGTTTTTGGTTTTTTTTATTATACAAGGCTTATATTAATATATTCACTTGACAAACAGCAGTAAGCTTCACCAGAGTGTCTGTGTTTGAGAAACAATGATATCCCAGCAACACAAATCGCAGTAAAATACTCCACATAGACTAGTTAAATTGAGCACAAAATTAGACCTGCACATTGTATTTTCGCTGCAGTGATAATTTCAGTTTATATTTTCTCCCTTGATCAGTTTGGTGAGTGTGGAACTTCAGAAGTTTGCACACAAAAAAAAACAAGCAGTTAAAAATTGCATTTGTGTTTGTACTGCTGTCCTTTTAAAAGTAGCAAACAGCTGAACGGTTTACATTGCTGGTTTGTTATGAAGTGTTTAGGCCAATTGTGTAAAACATGTCATCGACATAATATATCGATGACATATCCACGTCACACTTATCACACGTAATTAGCACACATAATACTGTCTGTGAAAAACTCTAACGCGTGCATTTGAGTGAGTAAGTGTTTACTTTTGACTTTTTTTTTTACATAGTTACAAATCAGCCATAGTACGAGTTTGTGTGTGTGTCTGCTTATGTGGTCAAGGCTAGTCAAACATTTAAGCAAACATACAACTCCATTGAATCTTTTTGTAGTTTTATGTTGGATGTTTATTAAGTAAAAATGTTCTATGTTGTGCCACTACATTATTGGCTGAGTGGATTAAGAGAGATACATCTTCTCAAATCGAATCTAGTATATAGCTACTCTTGTACATCTATGTACAACGTTATATTGCTAACAACGGTGTGCTTCATATCTTGAATGTTACATCTCTGCATGAATGCAATATTTATTGTGCAATAAAACCTAGGGTTAAAACTGTTATGATGGTGTCCATATAAATGTAGGGAATTTGGCAGACACTTTTATCCAAAGCAACTTAGAAGGAGTACATTTGTTAAATTATGCAGATGACTATTGTTTATATGTCAATATTCAAGTCAAGTCAAAGTGTTTTATTGTCAGGGCCATTCTGAACAGTGAAATTATTGTTGAAACTATATTAAACTAGTGATATGGCAGGCGAAAGTACGTAGGATGTAGGCACAATATACATAATAAAGATAAAAAATGTAATGTCATGTAAAAACAAATAAATCACATCAGCTGCTGAATGGGGAATATAACCGATGAATCCAAAAGTATTGAATGTTAAGTATTATGCATGTACAAGTAAGTAAGGGCAGTAGTAGCAGAAATATGGCATATGGCATGGAATAGCAGAAATATACATAATAAGATCAAAGAATAAGAAGCATTTGTATCCAGAGTATTTAAATATAGCATAGGGAATTTAGCATATCTATCCAGAAGTAATTGAATAATGTACAGTAAAGAGTATAAATGTTATAAATGTAAATGTTAAGTAAAGTGATCAATATGATCAATGACATTGGGCTCCGGCCGATTGTCGAACCTCAGCTCCAAGAGGAACAATGCGGATTCCGTCCTGGCCGTGGAACAGTGGACCAGCTCTTTTCCCTCGCAGGGTTGTTGGGGGGCGCATGGGAGTTTGCCCATCCAGTCTACATGTGCTTTGTGGACTTGGAGAAGGCCTATGACCGTGTCCCCCGGGGAATCATGTGGGGGCTACTACGGGAGTATGGGGTACCGGCGCCGTTGGTACGTGCCATTCGGTCCCTGTATGAACAAAGTGCGAGCTGCGTCCATATTCTCGGCACAAACTCAAGCACGTTCTCAGTGGGTGTTGGACTCCGCCAAGGTTGCCCCTTGTCACCGGTTCTGTTCGTGATCTTCACGGACAGAATCTCAAGGCGCAGCCGAGGTGAGGAGAGTGTCCGGTTTGGGGACCTCAGAATTGCATCTCTGCTCTTTGCAGATGATGTGGTTCTGTTGGCTACATCAGACCGTGACCTCCAGCATGCACTGGGGCGGTTTGCAGCCAAGTGTGAAGCGGTCGGGATGAGAGTCAGCACCTCCAAGTCTGAGGCCATGGTTCTCTGCCGGAAAACGGTGGAGTGTTCCCTCCGGGTTGGGAATGAGTTGCTGCCTCAAGCGAAGGAGTTCAAGTATCTCGGGGTCTTGTTCACGAGTGAGGGCAAAATGGAGCGGGAGATGGACAGACGGATTGGTGCAGCGTCTGCAGTGATGCGGGCGCTGTACCGGTCCGTTGTGGTGAAGAGGGAGCTGAGCCGGAAGGCGAAGCTTTCGATTTACTGGTCCATCTACGTTCCAACCCTCACCTATGGTCACGAGCTTTGGGTAGTGACCGAAAGAATGAGATCGCGGATACAAGCGGCCAAAATTATTTTCCTCCGCAGGGTGGCTGGGCTCAGCCTTAGAGATAGGGTGAGGAGCTCAGACATCCGGAGGGAGCTCGGAGTAGAGCCGCTGCTCCTCCGCATCAAAAGGAGTCAGCTGAGGTGGTTCGGGCATCTGATTAGGATGCCCCCCGGGCGCCTCCCTTTGGAGGTTTTCCGGGCACGTCCAACTGGGAGGAGACCCCGGGGCAGACCCAGAACTCGCTGGAGGGATTACATATCTCGTCTGGCCTGGGAACGCCTCGGGATCCCCCAGGAGGAACTAGAGAGTGTGGCTGGGGAGAAGGAAGCCTGGGGGGCCCTGCCTAGCCGGCTGCCACCGCGACCCGACGCCGGATAAGCGGACGATAATGGATGGATGGATGGACATTGGTCTTGCTGGTTGAGAAGCCTGGTGGCTTGGGGGAAATAACTGTGTTTGAGTCTGGTAGTCCATGCCTGAATGTTCCAGTAACATCTACCAGATGGCAGCAGCGTGAGTGGCTGTAGTCATCAATGATTTTTCGTGTTTTCCTCAGCCATCGAGTGTGGTAAATGCTTTGCACTGTGGGGACCCGATGATGCGCTCCGCTGTCTTCACCACCCTCTGGATGGCCTTGCGATCAGCAGCGGAGCAGCTGCCAAACCAGGCAGAGAGGATGCTCTCAATGGTGCACCTGTAAAAGTTAGTGAGAGACATGCCAAACTTCATCTCCTCAGAAAGTAAAAGTGATTTTGGGCAGTTTTTACAGCCGAGTCCACTTGCCTGGACCAGGTGAGATAATCTTTGATGAAAACACTAATCAATGACAGGAACTTGAAACAGGAGACTTTCTCCACTTCAGCTCTGTCGATGTGTATGGGGGCATGACATGCACACCCCACCGAGTATTCTTCTAAAAATACATTCTAAATATAGTACCTAATAAGTGCGCTAAAAAGTAACAAGTGGCAAGTAAAGTAGCAATACTCTGGCCGTTGGTGCAAAAATGTATAAATAGTAAAATAATAGTCTGAAAATCCAATATTGTAAGTCTAGTGTAATTCTAGTCCAAAAAATCCAATCATAGTACAAAAGAAAATGAATCCAATCGTGGAAATACAACAGTGGAAATCCAATAGTGTAAGTCTAGTGTAATTGTAAGTCCAATAATAGTCCAATGGACCAAGAAGTCGGATAACAGTTAAAGAGTTCAATAGTCCGAAAAGTCCAGTAATTGAGCGATGAGCAGTTCAGTGCACTGCCTGTGGGTGGAAGTCATAGGTGAACAAGGCATACAGGAGGGGACTGAATACGCAGTCCTGAGGAGCTCTGGTATACAGGGTCAGTACAGAGGAGGTGAGACTGCCCATTCTCACCACCTGGGGTCTTCCCATCAGGAAGTCCAGGATCCAGTTGCAAAGGTAGATGTTAAACCCCAGGATCCTGAGCTTGGGAACAAGCTTAGTGGGCACAATAGTGTTGAATACTGAGCTGTAATCTACAAACAGCATTCTCATGTACGTGTTTCCCTTATCCAGGTGCGAGAGGGCGGTGTGTAATGTCAGGGTGATGGCACCGTCCGTAGATCTGTTGGGACCGTATGCAAATTGAAGGGGGCCCAAGGTACCAGGAAGAGTGGAGCAGATGTGGGTTCTGACTAGCCGCTCAAAGCACTTCATGATGATGGAGGTCAGTGCTACAGGGCAGCAGTCATTCAGGCAGGTGATGGAAGGTTTCTTCGGTATGGGGACAATGGTGGTCTGTTTGAAGCAGGTGGGTACAGGGAGAGTTTGAATAAAGGGATGAATACCTCCGCTTGCTGGTTGGCGCATCCTCTGAGGACATGGCCTGGAATGCCATCTGGCCCTGGTGACTTCCGTGTCTTTACTCTTTTAATATTCATGTGTAAAAGAAGCCAGGTCTTTTCTTTCGGGTTTGGTGTGGTTCACAGACTAGTGGTATTGATGGGTAGCCTGATTTATTGATGTTTCATCTAAAAAATAAAATACTCACTTTTTTGGTGAAAATAGGTCGAAAATCACCTGTGCCCTACACAAAAACAGTTCAACCAATGACATTGGCTAATACAATATAGTCATTATTGTTAGAGCTATTACTTGTCTACAGGTCCTGCAGGAGAGCACACACCTACAGTGTTTCAAGATGGCACAGCCGAGTCTAGTCGCCGTCAGTGGAGATTGTGTGCTTTTCGTGTGATTGTTCAATCTTCTTTTCCACAAATACATCGGCACTAACAACATACAAGTGAGATGCAATTCTGGACATTAACTTTGGTCTACAACAAAATTGCTGGGATACTTTTTCATCAATCTATGATGGAACGAGCAAGCCACAACAACAAGAACAGTGGCGATGCGTCTCCAAGGAAATGGAAAAGAAAACACTGAGGGAAACAGAGCGGGGTTCAAAACAGTCCAGGCCCACTGTCCACATCTGCCCAGCTTCCTTCTACCTAATGTCCAATAAAGTAACGTTATCTAACTTAAAATAAGTTAGATAATGTTGTCTGACAGAAACATGGCTGACCCCGCTGGTGCCAGATCAAGTCATTTGCAACGACCAAGTCCTTCTGGACTTCAGGAAGCGACGGGGAGCTGAAATGGAGAAAGTCAC
This sequence comes from Coryphaenoides rupestris, assembly GCA_002895965.2. NCBI lineage: Eukaryota > Metazoa > Chordata > Actinopteri > Gadiformes > Macrouridae > Coryphaenoides > Coryphaenoides rupestris. The sequence goes on along the minus strand of PIJE02000175.1, from coordinate 219,536 downwards.
CTGTTTCAAGTTTCTCTGTGTGTTCATAAAAGATGACCTCACCTGGTCCAGGCAAGCAGAATGGGCTGTAAAAACTGCCCAAAAGTACCCAAAAGCGAGGCTCAACAAGTTTGGCATGTCAGCAAAAATCCTCACTAACTTTTACAGGTGCACCATCAAGAGCATCCTCTCTGGCTGCATTACTACCTTGTTACTACCTGGTTCGGCAGCTTCTCCGCTGCTGATCGCAAGGCCCTCCAGAGGATGGTGAAGACAACAGAGCGCATAATCGGCTGCCATCTCCCAGCTGTGCAAAGCATCTACCACACTTAGGAAAGCACGGAAAACCTACAGCCACGGACTGTTCACACTGCTGCCGTCTGGTAGACGTGAGCATCCAGGCATGGATTACCAGACTCAAAAACAGTTTTTTCCCCACATGCCACCAGGCTTCTCAACCAGCAACACCTATCTCATTGATATTGATATGATATTGATCACTTGAAATGTACATTCATAACATTGTTAATATTTAGATGATTCAACTACTTCTGGATACATATGCCATATTCCCTATGCTGTATCGAAATTAAAACACTCTGCTTCTGATTCCCTTGTCCTATGTATATTTCAGAAAAAAACATTTGTATCTTTTAAAAAATGTGTATCCTTTTTGCCTACTTTTCACAAGAATTTCACTGTTTAGAATGGCCTTGTGTTATAATGTGACAATAAAACACTTTGACTTTAACTTCTCTGTTTTCCAAGCAGACAGGACGGAAAAGTATGGGAAATCAAAGGGTTGAGGGTTTTGCTTCACGACCAAGAACAGTCAGCTGGAGGATCCTTCAGACCTTCTACTCTGGTGCGGTGGAGAGCATCCTGACAAGAAGCATCACTGTCTGGTTCAGCAACTGCTCTGCAGAGGGTGGTGCTCGCTGAGCGCTCTATTGGCACTACACTCCCCACCCTGCAGGACCTGTACTCCAGGAGATATCAAACCAGAGCCTGCAGGATCATGAAAGAACCTCACCACCCCAACAACAAACTGTTCCAAGAGAGACTAAAACAGAGACAATCAGGACTGTGAACCCCGTGCACAAAGTCACACACACACATAGTGCTACTACATAACTTGATAATACATGTTTTATATTGCGTTGTTGTTGATATGCCTACTTGTTTATATGCCTTGTTGTTTATTTGGCTATTTGCTCATATTTCTCATTCCTAAAAAAAAGGAAAAAAAAGCTGCTCCTTTTGCTGCTCCTGTGGATATTGTGATTGTGTCCCTTAAATTGTGAAAAAAAAATTATTTGTATTGTTCTGTTGCACATTCCGCTGGGCATCACCACTTTCATTTAACTTTCATTTCACTGCATATCCTGTATGTTTATGTGACAATTAAACACCTTGAATCTAAAATCCTTGAATTTAAAATCAGTTTTACAATCACTGGCTGCCTGAATTTATTTTAGGATTGTATTATTGGTCTACAAATCACCAAATGTTCTTGGTCCTGACAGCATGTCTGACATGGTTGTAAGATATGTATCCCCTGGAAACCTCAGGTCCTCTGGTAGTTCTCTCTTAGCTGTTCCAAGTGTTGGCTCTAAGACCCATGGGCCAACAACTTACCAGAGGGCTTGTGGGTGGCAGGGAGGGTGTATATCTACAAACCAAAAATTATTATCTAATCACACTGACATTTTCAGCAACCTGTATGCATTCTTTATTTTTATTCTGTACGTATCTGGAATCATTTCATGATGGGAAAATGGCCACGCAAGGCAGGTCCGCTCTATTTAAAAATTCATCTTACCTTTAAATTGGGGTGCTAAATGTGGTAAGGTGTGGACAGAGTAAAACCCTTGTTATTGGCTGACTACTTGCGACTTCATCTAAAAAGTTGTAACATTTTCAACTTTTCCACACCCCCTGGTCTCTTACTTTGTGTCCTTTGGCTCCCTTTGCTTCACCATCCTCAACTCTTTCCAACATTACCTTCCAGTGCCTTGGTCAAATACTATTCCTTGTGTGTGTGTGTGTGTGTGTGTGTGTGTGTGTGTGTGTGTGTGTGTGTGTGTGTGTGTGTGTGTGTGTGTGTGTGTGTGTGTGTGTGTGTGTGTGTGTGTGTGTGTGTGTGTGGTGTGTGTGTGTGTGTGTCCATAAGTCAATGCCCCACTTCAGCCACCCCAGTCAAAAAGGTCTGGACACTGCAGGTCTTTGCCTCAGTTCCATTGTGCCCTTTCCTCTCCTGAAGGCCCCTCTTTCTTCATGGCATACAATTTTAATGTATTAAAGGCTTTTATTTCGGACCAGGAAAGCTACATTTGAATAGGAGCAAAAAACATTTCCTGGCTAGCACTGCGCTACAAACAAAGGGCCGTGCAACAATAAAACTGGAGACTTGTGTGGAGGACAGGATGTTCAAAATTAGCTTTAGAATTTCCATGGGCATTTTTTGACCTTAATGAGGGATATTTTTAGGGGGATTTTTTTCCTAACCATTACACCTTAACTGATGAACTCATAACCTTGGGCATGAAATCCTTACCAAATACAAAAGCAAGAAACAAATATTCAATATATTGGGCTAATCTATATAGAAGCATGTCACATTTTATTACAGAATCCCCCAGAACCCCGTCATGTTGTTTTTCACCACTGCACACTAAATCCAGAAAGACTAAGCATTAAAAAAAAAAGCATTCAAAACAATGGGTATGACAGAGAGGGATTAAAGTAGTAACTCTCATCATCATCATGCAATATTCTTAATGTCATGTGCAATACTTCTTCTCAATATAATTTTCCTATTATTTTCTCATTTCAAGATTGAGAATAAAAGACATTTATAAACCTACTGCAGTTGCTCAAGCTCTCCTCCTTATTTTGTTCATCAGAAATACAAGTATATTACAAAGTCAATATCAATTGACTAAATGTATGCAACAATCCATATCGGCATTGCAATGAAACGTATTGTTATCTATTGTTATCATGTTTTGCCACTTAGCTTCATCACTGTATGAATTAATTAAAGCATCTTCAGGTCCACAAGACTGTTGTGAAACATTAGCTTTTCCATTAACAAACATTGTCAAGAAGACAAAGGTTTTCATTCTGGTATGGTAACATTTAGGGATGCACCAATTGTGAAATTCGTGGCCGATACGATGTTTAACATAACAATTTGGCCAATAGCGATACCGATCGCTAATATACTTGTTAATTTACTATACAGTGTTCACTGTATAGTAGGCCTTATAAATGGTCTTATAAATGGCTTACTTTTAAATAAACCAGAAAAAGCCAGTTGATGCTTCACACTACAGTGCACGATATATATTGGGTCTGATTAATTATCGGATGGGTCATTTTTATTGTTATGCGTTTTTCGAATCATGAAATTATAGGTAGAGAAGATAATTGGAAGCCAATATTGCTTCCATTGGCTAAACCATAGAGCTTAACAAGTGCCACATGCTGTTGTAATGCTCATGATGCCATGCATTGTTTGTCTCTGATAGGGTAGATAGGGCTAGGGTTAGGGTTAGGGTTAGGGTTAGCTATTGATTCATGTTTTATCTAATAGTCTGTTCACCATGTGTATAGTTTGTATTGCTTGTTGTTTCCCCTCCCTTGATTGTCTGCACATGTCTCCACTTCCCTCATTAGCATCACCCTATTTATACCTGCCCCAAGCCTGTGTTCCCTGTCAGATCCTTGTTGTAATTCATGTTGTGCTCAGTGTTGTCGTGCTCTGTTTTTCTGTTTTTCCCCCATTGCAATGACAGCATGATTACTATTTGCAATGTTCAGCAAGGGATTTGTTTTGTGCTGACAACAGCTTGTGTTTACAATTATTAGTGATGTCAGTGGTTGGTAACAAACTACAGGTTATTAACTTATCACTTATCAGCCATGAGAAGGCAGATGAGATGAATCGGTACAAAAGAAAATCATGATTGTGCATAGTTTGATTGTTAGAGTTAAAACACCTGTAAAATGTCCTATTTTTGTCAGGAGTAGGGGAAAAGAAACATCCAGAAGAAGAGGAGACAACAATATCCATCATGGTCTGAGTGAATACCCTTTTCTGATTGGCCGGCAGGTGTGCGTTAAAACAGTATATTGCACATGTATATTGCACACGTAGTTCGGCTAAGTTTTGTCACTTGAAGTTGTTTAGTCACTAAATTCATCCACTAGCCAACTTGTAACCAAAGCAACATTAAAGAGCACAGCTGTCGTAGAATGCTGAAATTTTTAATTAATAATTTGTAATGAGTTGGATGGAGCCATAACCTTCACTTACCTCACCCCATTCTGATTTATACCATGACTAGGCATGGTTGTAAACGGGACTGCAGTTATTCCTTGTTATGACAGCAGTATACTCTTGCTTCATTACCTTTCAATTTTAAGAGTGAAACTTTCACCAAAATCGTGACAAATAGGTAGGGGTATCTATCTATGAGAATAGGTCTATTATTCAAACGCATTTGTTGTTGGCACAGAAATACAATTTAAAAATAGTAAATATGATCTTTGATCTATGTCTGTCTTGTGATATTTGGTGATTTGTTTGCTACTATATGCTGTGGCATCACACTATGGAGTGAAACCTTAAGATCTAATTTGCAACACTGGTGTGAATATGCTCATAATGTATGGTCATAGGCTCATACATTTTTACAATGAATATGTTTTGTTATCTTTCCTATAAGCCCTGGGCAATGTTTAAATACAGTTCTGCAGTCTTTTACCATTATTTTAAGAGCCCAAATGTACAGCATCATGTTTTGACAATGACTCTAAATTACATACAACCATAGCCTCTGTAAAAAAAAACATGAATCCTTGAATCTCTAGTCAAACCTAACCAAACCAACCACATAAAATGTAACCTTAAGCATACCAAAACTAACTTGACATTTGTCTATTTCGACCCTGACCCTGACTATATAAAAAAGGTCAGATTTTCACATCGTTCAAACTGCAATGGATAATGCTAGAGAATAACACAATGGGCCTCATGGATGAAGCACTCGGAGATGTGTGTTGAATCATTAGTACAAGCTTTTTAAGTGCACTTCTTGCATTATTTTGTCTAGACTTATCGGGCCAAAGCAAAACAATTGCAAATGATTCCTATTGCTGGCTTTGACTAATGAATTATAGAAAAATAAAAACAAATACAAACATTTTAAAATAATAATATTATTTGGATAATGATGGCATTAATATTAGGCCTATACTGTTTCGCAATATAGTTGTATTGGGTTATACCCATTATATAATTATAATAATATTAGTGTTAATAAGAATAAGCATCTAGGATCTAGAATAACTAAGGGGAGGGGGGGTTGGGCACCAAAATGCTGACACGGTTTATATTCTATCAAGCCTTCTTTAATCAAGTTTCTGGCAATATAGCTCTTTGGATGGTTGACTGATAAACTACCATGATACAATAAGACGTGGCAATTTGTATGAATGGCGCTTCTGTATGAATGGTGCTTTTTCTTATTTCTATTATTATTTTAGTGAGAACAGTGAGAAAATGGCATGGACTACTCTGTTTCGTATGAAGACATACTAAGACAATTTTGAGTTCACCGGCACTTTAAAATTAATTCAAATGGATAAGCAGCCATGTTGGTGGCGCCATATTAATCTTCCCACTGTCCTTATGTCACTCACTTTTTTTCTCTTCGTCTCTCATGCACTCTCATTCCCTTTTTCACACAACATGTGCATGCACGAACATTGCCACTGCATTGGAAAAGAAAGAGAATGCCATTTTCAAAGAAGAAAAGAATGGTGGGGGCATAGAAAGGACAAAGGAAAGAGAGAGAGACAGATAGTGTGTGTGTGTGTGTGTGTGTGTGTGTGTGTGTGTGTGTGTGTGTGTGTGTGTGTGTGTGTGTGTGTGTGTGTGTGTGTGTGTGTGTGTGTGTGTGTGTGTGTGTGTGTGTGTGTATGTGTGTGTGTGTGTGAGGGTGCATGCATGCCTGCGTTGCATTGGCAAGAGCAATTGCATAATCTCTTCCACCTGGTTTCTCTAATCTTAGATTAGAGGTGACCAGCTCACATGCTGACCTACACACTGCCTTAAAACACAGACTGCCCGACAACATTCAACTATATACATTTTTACATTTGTTTATATTTTAAACTGTGGGGATGTAACCACATGTTTCATGGAGCTTAAAAATGCATTGCGAAACGGGCATGACTGATTCACTTCACATAACCACATATTTTCATCTTACCCATTGTGCACTAGAGGGCATCTGGACTTTACCAACAGAGGCAGAGGAGAGCATTAGTTGACGTCGGCATTTTTCTGAAATGGTTCAATTGGTTCAGTTTAACAAATGCTTAATTTGAATAACGCTTGATAACGCAAAACTACAATAGTATGTGCAGTGTGGAGGAAGTTAGTGGTGGTTGGATCCACTTTTGGTTTGAGTCCAATGCGGTTACGGCTTCTATGTAAAGTGGGTTGCACATCAGAGGAACTATAGCAGAAAGGACAACACACGTCGGAAGATTAGACTTTAGATCTTGTTCTGTGTTTGACATAATGGGTGGCAGGCGATACAGGTTTTAAGCAGTGCTGGAAGATATAGCACTGCACTGGTGTGAGTATGCTACTCTCATTGGAAAGATGACCCACTTAAGTTCCAAATAACACTCAAATTCATTAAATAGAGCAACTTAAACAGGTTGTCTGCTGAATGCAGGGCTGCTGGTTCGAACCCTGTCTCCTCCTGCAGTGTTGTAGTACCCTTGGGCACGTCAACTGGTAGCTTGCGTCTGCATTGCTCAGTGCGAGGCTTACATTTGGCTTGGCGAAAACATTGCATTTTATAATGCTAAATATATGGACTAAATATGCAGTTGAAGTCAACTGTGTCACGTCTCAATCTAAATACTATAAAAAATTATGGCCATACAATTCACCCCAACAAAACCACTCCCCTCCAACATTCAAGCAACAATCTAAATACAACAAACTAAATACTATAAATTATTAAATGACATTTGAGCCTTACCACCCACTTTACAACCTGTCCTTAAAAAACCATATTGACCTTTAGATCAAATATAGTATTTAGTTCTAGCTGCATGCCACTAAAGTGGCTTTTCAGGGCTCACCCACCACCAGGACACAGGAAGGAAGTGAATCTTGGGCTTCATTTCGATTAACGATTGAGTAGTTGGCGATTCAATTCAAGCACGATTTTCTCTTTTGGAACTATTCAATTTGATTCGATTCTGTAAACCACGATTCGATTCAGTAACTTATAACTGAAATTCTATATTCTATATATTCTATATCAAATAAGCATACACTAATCTGAGTGTATCTGTAGTCTTCAGAAAGGTGAAACATAATTGCTTCTAAACAAATGTATTCTATAAAAAGAACGTGCATAATATTTCATGCTGAATACAAAAATGTAAGCAAACATTGCTCGGCCGATAGGCTACATGCTGCTGTTACTAGGAGGGTCTGGGGGCATGCCCCCCATAACATTGTTTGAATTTGGTGAGTTTTGGTGCATTTTGAGGTAATAATTCCCACTGAAATGAAATATAACAAAAACTAGTTAAAGATTTAGTAAAACATGAATTATACTTTGATACTCAACTAAGCCTTTGCCAAGTTTATGCTCATAGACTTAATCAAATGTATACACTGATTGGACAGTTTAAAAATAATATATGAGCACTGCAATTGATGGAGGGATGGGTCATGATTTTTGAATATTTTAATAGAATATTCAGGTTTTAAGAAATGTGTAACCGACATACAGTCATGGAATAAAACACTATGCGCCACATGTATGTGGCAGTATAGCAGGATCATCACGACAGACTTACACATTACCGAGCTGCATTTCACAAAAAACATTGATCATAATTAAGAATTGTGATTCATTCGATTTAAAGCAATTATCTTGTCAAAGCGATTCATTTTATTTTTTTGTTTTAGCAGATCGATTTACTTGAATCAGAAGGACTTACAATCTATTCATTGATGCATTAATGCAATCCTTTTTGACTGTTAAGTTTAGCACTTCTGCTCTTTTCTGCTCTCATGCTGTACCACTCTCAAATATTACCTACAAGCACTTTCCAGTGAGCTACATGAACATTCCATATTCACTAACCGGACATGTTTGTGTTTTAAAATTTTTTGACAAATCGATGGCATCTGTGTTCTGCTAGATCATGGATATCTCTGACGCAGACAGAAGTGTACCAAGCTGTTACAGCAAGTTGTAGATTCATGAGAAATGATGTTAATTATACACAACATTCCTCCAGGCCCCCAGGGGTTTGGGAAATATGAGAGAAACAGTGAGAGAAGGGGAGGGGAGCAGTAGGTAAAAAGCAGCAAAAGGTAGAAGAATAAATTAAAGGAAAATAGAAGAGTTTGTCAGATGGTTCAAACATGACAAATTCAACATTAGATTTGGAAATAAAAAAACTATAACTAATTCAAGCTGTGTTGCAATTAGCTCCTGCTACACACCACATAGTTGAGTGAGATGCATCTCACATGGGAGGAAGCACAAAAGGCTGCAAAGGACAGAGAAAAGTATAATCTTGTAGTAGCCTTTATGGGAGAATTTTATCATAAAACATATTCGCCATTTTGTAAGAATATGTGTTTATCACAAAACATAGTCGCCATCTTGTACAAATATGTGCTATATGAAGTAACTAAGTGTGGAAAGACTGAGAAATAACACGTCATCCACTGTCACCAACAAACAGCGAAGTTGATTAAGAGAAACAAATGATCACGTGTATTAGGCAAACAGGAGACAGAAGGGTGGGCGGCCGAATAGAGGGGGGGAAAAGAATCCCAGACAGTATGTCCCCGGGAAAGCTAGAGAAAAAAAATGAACAAAGATAAGAAAAACACCTGAGTGAACCCCAATCAACAACCTGAATGACCAACAACAGCTGCACCTCCAGCCGATCGGGGATAAGGAAACGGAGCCATAGAAGATCAATTGAAGTGGATTGTTCACAGTCACCAGCACGAGACGATGTGAAAAGATCAAAGACTCTGAAACACAAGAGTGAGGGATGTGTATTGTCACCCCTGGCCACCTCACCATTTGTTGCCCTGGTTCTTAAAGTTTGTAATACACACCTTTTTGTTACTCTTCATGTTTCTTATTAAGTTAGTGTTAATAATTTTACTAACTATCATTGATGTCTTATTACTAACTTTGAATTTCCAGTTTGTTAAGTTGTTTATTATTGTAATATCAGAATATTTGTATTGTAGAAAATATCTTTAGTTCGTTTGTCTTTGGAGCAAGCGAGGACACGAACTATGATGTGGTTATGGGGAAGTTTGACGCTTACTTCATACCAAAGCGCAACGTCATTCACGAGACAGCCTGTTTTTACCAGCGGGTGCAACGTGCTGGGGAGAGGGTAGAGACATTTATCCGCGCTCTTTATGAGCTTTTGGAGCAGTGCGATTTCGGGGCCCAACGTGAAGAGCACATTAGGGACCGTATCGTGGTGGGAATCCAGGATAAAGAGCTGTCTCGCAAGCTGCAACTCATCCCTAACCTCACGCTGGAGATGACGGTACAGGAGGCCCGTCAACTGGAAGACGTGAAAGCCCAAGTCCGCCGGCAAGGTGAGGGAGCATGCGCTATACAGGAGGTAGCGCAGGGACACGTAAAATACACAAAATGGCGGAGCCAGTACCCGAACAAAGACAATGACAGAGGCGGTAAAGACGAGGACCACAGTAAGACGTGCGGTAGATGTGGCAAAACAACTCACAGGAGGGAGGAGAAATGCTCTGCAGCCAAGTCTACATGCCACAAGTGTAAGAAAACAGGACATGTGGAGGAGTGAGGAGGATACAGCCTACTTTCTGGGCTCAGTAGTCAGTAAAACCCCAGGCTGTGAACAATGGACTGTACTGTTAGATATTGGAAGTACACCGGTCGGGTTCAAAATAGACACGGGGGCTGACGTATGTGTAATGAGTGAGAGAGCCTTTGAAACATTGGAACCAAAGCGAGATCTGCACCAGGCTAAGACAGTATTGAGGGGCCCGGATGGCGGACGGTTAGACTGTGTAGGGCAATTCACAACACACACCGCATATAAAGGAAAAGACTATTCTTTCAAAGTCTATGTAGTAAAGGGGGAACGGTGAGTAATTTACTCAGCCGAGCAGTAATTGAGGAGATGGGCCTAGTAAAGAGAGTCCATGCAGTCCGTAACACGAGTGAGTTCGGTCTGCTCAAGACTCAACCAGTTAAAATAGTGCTCAGGGAGGACGCACAGCCCTACGCCGTACACACAGCGCGCAGGGTCCCCATCCCTCTTATGGAGCCAGTTAAGAAAGAGTTAGAAAGAATGGAGGCTAATGACATCATAGTGAAGGTGAGCGAGCCCACTGAATGGTGTGCACCAATGGTGCCAGCCCCAAAGAAAACTGGCAGGCTGCGCATCTGCGTGGACCTCAAGAAACTAAACAAAGCTGTAAAAAGGGAGAGATTCATCCTGCCGACTGCAGAGGAGATAACAGCAGAACTGAACGGGTCGACATTGTTCTCCTCACTGGATGCGGCGTCTGGATTCTGGCAAATCCCGCTCGACGAAGCCAGCCAGAAACTGACTACGTTTATCACTCCTTTTGCCAGATACTGTTTTAAGCGACTCCCTTTCGGTATCAGCAGCGCCCCAGAAATATTCCAGAGGAAGATGGTAGAGACACTGGAGGGTTTGCAGGGGACAGCTGTGTATATGGACGACATTATTGTCCACGGGAGAGATATCACAGAGCATGACCAGCGCCTACAGAGGGTCATGGAACGGCTGGAGTCCGCTGGGCTGAAACTGAACATGGAAAAATGTAAGCTGGGACAGGAAAAGCTACACTTCCTGGGCCATGTGATCGACGCAGATGGCGTGCGACCAGATCCAGCTAAAGTGTCAGCCATCAGTGAGCTTCCCCCACCAGAAAATGTCCAGGAACTCAAAAGGATCCTGGGCATGGTAAATTACCTGGGAAAATATGTCCCCAGGCTGGCCACGGTGGGTCACCCACTGTACGTACTGATGAAGGACAAGTCGGCGTGGACATGGGGTCCAGCGCAGCAGTCTGCATTCCAACAGATGAAGATGCTGCTCACCACCTCGCCCACCCTTGCATACTACGACGTCAACAAGCCCACGGCAGTCTCTGCCGACGCAAGCAGCTATGGGGTCGGTGGTGTGCTGTTGCAGCTCCACGGGGAAGACTGGAGACCTGTGGCGTACTGTTCCCGACGTCTGAGCGATGCTGAAACCAGGTACGCCCAGATAGAAAAAGAGTGTCTGGCGAGCGTCTGGGCCTGTGAAAGATTTGAAAAATACTTGTATGGCCTAGAGGGGTTCAAGCTTATCACAGACCACAAGCCCTTAGTCCCGCTAATGAACTCCAAGGACCTAGATAACGTGCCCATCCGCTGTCAGAGACTGTTAATGCGCCTAATGAGGTTTAACCCCACAGCGGAGTATGCGCCCGGCAGGACGCTGCTCGTAGCAGACACCTTGTCAAGGAGCCCCTTGAGAGACAATAGTCAAGACACACACACTGACATAGAGTGTTATGTGGCGTCAGTCATAGACAGCATGCCAGCTACAGAGCAGAAGATGGATAGCATCAGAGCAGGCACGGCAGCGGATGACAAGCTCCAAACCCTAATCAAGTATATACAGTCAGGATGGCCAGTATATATAAATAATGTAAACCTGTCAGTTCGAGAGTTTTTCCCTATGAGAGGAGAACTGTCAGTGTACGACGGGTTTGTGATAAGAGGCAACAGAATAGTTATTCCAGGGAAGCTGAGGGCCGACATAATAGACAGAATACATGATGGCCATCAGGGCCTGACTAAATGCAGAGAAAGGGCGAATACCTCAGTGTGGTGGCCAGGGATATCATCCCAAATTAAACACAAAGTTTTGACATGTCAGACATGTCAAGAACAGAGAAAGAGCCAACCCAAAGAGCCGCTTATCTCAACACCCCTTCCAGACAGACCCTGGAAGAGAATTGGAATAGACTTATGTGAGCATAAGAAGCAGAACTACTTGGTAATCTCAGATTACTATTCACGCTATTTAGAGATACTGCACATGCCCACAACAACGAGTGCCCAAGTAGCCATAAAGCTAAAAGCTACATTTGCTAGATATGGAATAGCAGAGCAGGTAATCAGTGATAACGGGCCGCAATTTTCTAGCGAGGAATTCAGAGCGCTGGCCCGTGAGCTAGACTTTCAGCATACAACATCTAGCCCACACAATCCCCAAGGGAATGGACATGCAGAAAGGGCCGTGCAAATAGCAAAGGGGATCTTAAACCAAAAAGACCCTCTCCTAGCACTCATGTGCTACAGATCGACTCCGAACAGCAGCACGGGGGTGAGCCCTGCAGAACTGTTGATGGGCCGGAGAATCCGAACAACCCTGCCTACCCTCGACAGCAACCTGCTACCCAAATGGCCAAGTAGACAACGCATCAGGGCCAAGGATGCTGCAGAAAAAGGAAAGCAAGCACGCTACTACAACCAACGCCACGGGGTGAGAGATCTGCCTGCTCTACGACCAGGAGACCGCGTTCTTACCAAGCTGGACAACCAAAAGTCCTGGCTTACACCTGCAGTGGTGACCAATGAGAGCGTCACGCCGCGCGGTCCTACATCATCGAGATGGAGCAGGGAGCTACATTCCGCGCCGCAACAGGCGCCACCTCCAGGCGGTGCCCACAGCAGGATCGCCGGTGCAGGACGCCACACCCATACCTACCTCTGACCAACCGCCGGACACACCGCGACATCCAGAGACTGATCCTCCTGTCCAGACCGGGAGTACACCTGGAGGAACTGACGGACTGATACGTACCAGGTCCGGCAGGGCCAGTAAACCAGTTGTGAGACTGGACCTGTGAGAAGAGAATGGAAAAAAAAAAAAGTTCCGGAAGGAAATGTAAACTAATGTTGAATACTTACCGTTCCTGTAATGTGAAAAAAGAGTTCCTGCAACATAAATTGTAAACTAATGTTGAATACTTACCGTTCCTGTAATGTGAAAAAGAGTTCCTGCAACACAAATTGTAAACAAATGTTTATTTACTCACAGAGGGGAAAGTAGGGATAAGAGGAAAATAGCCCACTGTAATTGGAGTGGAAATTATTGTTTAGCAACAGCAGTGTTAAATGTTTGCTAAGGTTAAATTGTTGTCTGTCGCACTGAGGGGAGAAGGAATTTAAAGGGGGAGATGTAATGATATGCTGTGTTACGACAGTCGGAAGGGTCGTAAAGGGGAGTGCCGTAAAGTGAGTGAGGGACCACAAGGAGGGCGGGAGAACAGAGATAACATGTGAATGGCAGTGCTGAAGTTACGCTCATAGTAAAATTGAACAACGAACCAGAGAGTGGGCATTACGTTATTTAAACAAGAATAAACATTTAAAGAGTTTATTACAATTTCTGTTTTTCATTTTTGTATATGTTGGTTTAATCTTTCTTTATAAAAAATACTTAAGATTACATGCTGTATAAAGAAGTGCTAATATAGATAAAGCTTATTTAAGGTGTCATGTGATTTAAAAACTATTCAAGGACAATTTGAGGGGCCGCCAGCAGAGGGAGCCCAACAAGTGTATTAACATAATAAGGGTGTGTACATGTGTTAAGGGGAGTGCTAAGGGGAGTGTTAAGATAACCAAATGGAAGACCATAAAAAGATCGATTTGAGTTGGGATCGGGAGGATACTCAGCTGACTAGACTCCTTTTGTTATAACTGTAACAAGTTGTAATAAAAGTCTTTGCAATTTGCCACTTCCGACTGATTGACTTCTCCTTCTCCAAGAATTCTCTAAATTACATGTTGGTTTCCACAACACCTTATGCCCCATTGGGGGTGAAGAGAATGAGTGAACACGCGCTAGATGACCTGTATGGAGTTATTAATGGACGAGAGAACGCTCACCCTGACGCAGCATCTATTGTTGTTGGCGACTTCGATATGGATAAATATCACCAACACATTAACTTCCCCCCCCCCCCCCCCCCCCCGTGTCGAACAGACTCTTGACCATTGTTATTCAAAATAACGGAACAGCTATAAACCCCTCCCCCGACCTGGCCTTGGTAAGGCGGATCACATCTCCATTCTTCTACATTCTTCAACCTACAGACAATGACTAAAACAGGAAAGAATGGTCTATCGGGCAGTTCAACACTGGAGTGAGGAGCACATTACCATTCTACAGAACGGTTTTGAAACCACAAACTGGCAGATGAATATGGAAACTCTGTCACAGCCTACATCTCCAAGTGATTTGATGATGTCGTCCCAAGGGTCAATGTTAGGACTTTCCCCAACCAAAAGCCCTTGGTTAATGGTGGTGTCCATACTAAATTAAGTATTTAGTATTCAGACCTGGAGGACTTGAGGAGGTCCAAATCCGATCTTCGTAGGGCCATCAGAGATGCCAAAAGAGCCTACAGGGACAAGTTGGAGTCGAACTATCATCGCTGTGACCCCAGACACATGTGGTGCGGATTGTGAGCCAGCACAGACTTTAAAGGGAGAAATAGCAGTGATGCCCAGCCCATCGCCTCTCTCCCCGATCAGGTCAACACCTTCTACGCATGGTTTGAGGCAAGCAACACCACTCCTACAGTGAGGCTAGCTGAGGACCAGGATGACTGCACTCTGTCCCTAACCATGGCAGACATGAGGAGAGCTCTTAAAAGAATAAACCCACGGGTGTCTCCAGGGCCAGACGGCATTCCAGGCCGTGTCCTCAGAGAGTGCACCGACCAGCTAGCAGAGGTATTCACCTCTATATTCAACCTCTCCCTGTACCAGTCTGTCATCCCCAACTGCTTCAAACAGACCACCATTGTCCCTGTACCGAAGAAACCTTCCATCACCTGCCTGAATGACTACTGCCCTGACGCACTGACCTCTGTCATCATGAAGTGCTTCGAGCGTCGAGTCAGAAGCCACATCTGCTCCACCTTTCCTGACACCTTGGACCCCCTTCAATTTGCATACTTTCCCAACAGATCTACGGACGTGCACACCGCCCTCTTCCACCTGGATAAGGGAAACACATACTTGAGAATGCTATTTGTAGATTAGAACTCAGCATTCAACACAGTTGTGCCCGCCAAGCTCGTTCCCAACCTCAGGATCCTAGGGGTTAACACCTCCCTTTGCAACTGGATCCTGGACTTCCTGATGGGCAGAGGTGGGCAGAGGTGGTGAGAATGGGCAGTCTCACCTCCGCTGTACTGACCTGGAGCCCGGAGCCCCTCAGGGCTGCATATTCAGCCCCCTCCTGTACACCCTGTTCATGCATGACTGTGTAGCCACACACGGCTTCAGGAAGCGTCAGGGTGGGGTCATGCCCTATACATATCAATGTAGCAGAAGTGGAGATAGTCTCCTGCTTCAACAACAATTAGTGGGGCAAGCCTCTTTGTTATTATCAGGTTAATAATGGAGGGATAGCCTCATCTGCCATCAACTTCAGAAATAATGTCAATTTTTGTCACAAGACAAGCCCGGGGGATGCCATGCCCATTGCAAAAAAATGGTCCATAGACAGTGGTCTACTGGCCATCGGGCATACCGTCCCAGTGGGTGGCCACATCTCCAGGCGGCCCGACAAAAAAAAAAATCTATGACGTTTTAACTGGCCCTGTGTGCGTGGTGGGCACGCACCAGGCTCACTGGCCAATCACAACCAAGCTAGTTAATGCACGTGTTCTGGGATTGGCTCAATTGCCAATCACAACCAAGTTAGTTAATGCATGTAAACATTTAGGATATCATTACCAGCAAGGTGTCACGATGTGAGCAGGAGGACCCAAACGCAAGACTCGGGGTTTTGCAGTGCAGAGTGGTATTTATTTACCGTGAGACAGGTAGGCAGATGAGGGACATACAGGCACGCAGGCAGGTGATGGACAGACAGGCAGGTAGGCAGGTGAGGAACAGACAGGCAGGTAAGCATCCATACGGGTAGGATCCACAACAGGACTTGTAACACAGAGTAGCGACATGCAGCAAGTAATGTGTAACAAGGTTTGTAACAACAAGACAATGGTCCGACACCAGTGGGTGGAAAGCCGGGGCTTTTATGCAGTGACTAATTGTCGATTGCCGGCAGCCGTGAACGCAGCGCTTGTGCCGCTAATCCTGCAGGGGCGGCACCGGAGCCCGGAGCCACGCCCCCCAAACCCGGGAGCCCGGAGACACGGTCGCGACCGTGACACAAGGACTAGGGTTCTATATCTAGTGGGCTAGCTATGCAATTTAACTTACACTCAGGTTTAACATAAACACAATACCACTACTACTACTACTACTACTTCTACTACGAATAATAATAATAATAATAATAACAATAAACAATATGCTTTGTGGTTCTACATTAAATTGTATATATAATCAGAGACACAGCATTTTACTTGCTCTGAAAGATAATAAAATAATTACCGATCACAATATCTGGTGTGTTATTTACCATAAACATCAGAAAAAAAGTGATAAACATTGGCATATTTTTTGTGTTAGCAAAGGGTTGCAATTTTGCAATACATATTAACCCCCCCACCCCCTGGTGGCTGGTCCAAAGGCATATGTCCAAGGCCGAATGTCTTTCCCAGTCCACCCCTGTCCATAGTTGTGTGTGTACCAAAGGATTTGCGCCTAACTACAAAAATCTAGAATGCTAGACAAACAAAAGTGGTGGACAATTGAAGCTGGATGTTGGGGGTTCTTGAGGGAAATGTATTTACAGCGAGGAGAGACATACAAAAGAGACAAAGTTTACAGTGGTGGCCTGGCAAAAAACTAAACATCTTGAGGGAAGGGGGGTAGGGGCTAGAAGAAATGTAAAAGATTTAAAGACAGCTGCCGACAGAATTGGGAATATCAGTGGGTCGAACAGCTTCATGTACCAGTGAGAATGTACTTAAGAGAGTCCTTGGATACTGAATTGGGGATGAAATGGCCCAGTTTTTGTGTTTTTTGCAGATTATTCCACTCTCTGGCTAGAGCAGACCAGAATGACAACAAACTGAGTGCGATATTTGTTTTGGCAACATTCAACAGAAAATGGTGAGCCTGGGACAGGGACCGGTTGAAGATGTCTGCGAAGACTCCTGCCAACTGGTCTGCGCATGCTCTGAGGACGCGGTCTGGGCCTGCCGCATTCCGGATGTCCACCCGCTTGAAGGCTCTGCACACGTCAGCCTCTGAGATGTTCAGCAGGCTGGTCTCCTCAGGCATCGCTGACTTCGGCGGGCTGCCGTTCACGTCGAACCGAGCAAAGAAGGTGATTAGCTTGCCTGGGAGGGAGGTTCTCCCTCTGAAGTCAGTCATTTTCTGTAGCCCCTTCCACACACCCCTCACGTCATGGCTCTTGAATTTGTCCTCCATCCTGTTCTTATACTCCCGCTTGGCAGAGCCGATGGTCTTGCGGAGGTCGTAGCGGGCTCTCGTATATTCCACCATATTCCCGGAGTCAAAGGCGGCGTTACGTGTGCGGAGTGTGGCGCGAACATCGCCATTAATCCATGGTTTCTGGTTGGGATAAATCCGAACCGAATTAGTAGGAACAACGTCATCTATGCATTTCTTGATGAACCCGGTGACTCAGGACACGTACTCACTGATGTTATTGTCCGACGCGACCCGGAACATGTCCCAGTCCGTGTCATCAAAACAACACACGCCCCGTGTGTTGCTTGTGATGTGTTGGTAGAACTTCGGGAGAACTTTCTTCAAATTCGCCTTATTGAAGTCCCCCGCCACAATGAAAGCAGCCTCAGGGTGAGCCGACTCCTGTTCGCTGATAGCCCCATGAAGTTCCTTCAACGCTATGTCCGTGTTGGCTTGAGGGGGAATGTACACAGCAGTCACGGTTACTGCTGTAAACTCCCGCGGTAGCCAGAATGGTCGGCACATAAGCATCAGGTACTCCAGGTCAGAACAGAAAGACTTGAGGGTATGCACATGACTCTGGTTGCACCAAGATCTGTTTATCATGAGACATACCCCCTCCACGATCTTTACCAGAGAGAGTCTTTGTTCTGTCCGCGCGGTTGACGGAAAATCCTGTCGGCTCGATAGAGTCGGCTCGAATTAAAAGAGAGTGAGAGAATGTCACCACATTCATCAGTTTGATTCAGAAGGGGGAGGATTGTGGAGCGTACAGATCATAGGCCAGGATGTTAGTTTTAGGCGCTGGCAGCACTTGACGGAAACCATAATCACTGTCTGCACTCATCAGATTTCAAAGATAACAGCTTAGTTTGACTTTGACAGGAAGTTTTCCAGCTTGCCATAAAATTTGCACATCTCCAAGCAAGGGTGAAAAAAATGACTGAATAAACGAATGTTGTTCTGCAATAAAGACAACAAATGATTTAATGGGCATTACAGGAGAAGTATCTTCAAATGACTAATCGTTCCGTATGTTTGGCTGGGAAAGTATTATTGCATTCCAGTATTGTGCAGTTGATTGAGATGCAGAAATGAGAATGCAATGATTGAGCAATTCAGTTATATACTGATTTAATTTTCTTTTCATGCACGGCTATATTTTCTGACCAGAAAATATATGTGGTAACAACACCATCATCGGCAGCCCAATGACATCCATTAAACCATAACTGCTCTTAAAACGTAGTGGCAGAGCTCATCAGACCAATGCAGTGTTGGGTGTGGTCTAATCTGGGATCCAGCAGTCCTACTATGGAAGAACATCTTATTCAGTAGTCCCACTGTTATAGTACAACTTCTGATCCAGCAGTGCTACTAAGTCACAGCAGAACGTCTGATCCAGCGGTCCTACTATGTTATAGCATAACTTTTGATTCAGTAATCATATATGTTACATCAGAACTTCTGATTCATTAGTACTACTATGTTACAGCAGAACTTCTGATCCAGCACTCCTACAATATTATAGCAGAACGTCTGATTCTGTCGTCCTATATGTTACATCAGAACTTCTGATCCAGCAGCCCTACTATGTTATTGCAGAACTTCTGATCCAGCAGTCCTACTATGTTACAGCCTAACTTCTGATTCAGTATCCATATATGTCAGAACTTCTGATTCACTAGTACTACTATGTTACAGCAGAACGTCTGATCCAGCAGTCCTACTATGTTACAGCATACCTTCTGATTCAGTAGTTACATCAGTACTTCTGATCCAACAGTCCTACTATGTTACAGCAAAACTTCTGATCCAACATTCCTACTATGTTATAGCAGAACTTCTGATCCAGCAGTCCTACTGTGATATAGCAGAACTTCTGATCCAGCATTCCTACTATGTTGCAGCGGAACTTCTGATTCAGTAGTCCCACTATGTTAGAGATCCCCACCTCCAGCAACATGATTGGTCGAAACAAATAAGAGGAAGACCATCACCCAGATTTGAGCTTGTCTACCATCAGACTTTAGAGATTGTA